>RJWT010023370.1:0-15972 GCA_004365215.1 Cuniculus paca | reverse complement strand
CAACCATTTTGAAGAAAGCAAGAGACACTAGGGTAACCATTGTTAATCTCCTGTTGTTATGTTTTGAAAACCTGTATAGCTTGCAGTGTTCTCCTTTGAAATGCTATATTATGTTTGACTCTATACTGTTTTCTTTTGCTTTTTTCATTCTGTTCTGTTTTGTTTTGTCCTATTTTCTTTAAAATAAAAAAAAATCAAAAAAAATCAGTAATATCAACAAGAATAAAAAGGAGGGAGGGGAATTAGAAGATGGAGAGGGAGAGAGAAGGGAGGGAAAGGGGTTAAAGAAAGAAACAAGTTGTATTATGTACATGTACAACGCTCCAAGATGATTATAAAATGCATGTAGTGCAAACATATACTAACAAAATAAAATATCTACATGAAAAGAACAAAGTCAAAGGATTATATTATCTGATTTCAAGATTTACTATAAACCTACAGTAATTAAGACAATGTTATATTAGAATGAATATGGGCAAATAGATTATTGGGACAGAAATAAACCCTTATATTAATGGTCAACTGATTTTTCACAAAAAAGGCAAAGCAAGTCAATAAGAAAAGAGTAATCATTTGAAAAAATTACTATAGACAGCTAAATTAGGTAGAAATAATATAGGCAGTCAGACAGGGCTAACCCCTAGAAGGAGTCAGTGCAAAAGATAAGAACACATTACAACTGTGGCTGGAGGCACATTTGTTGAAAGCCAGGCCTCAAGATAAAGATGGAATGACCAAGTCTTCATGCCTCCCTTGAGAATAACCAATATAATTAATATTCTAGATAGGCATCTGTCACATGGGTGTGTGACCAGGACCTCCTGATTCCTCTCTTCCTACAAATGTCCTTGTTCTTTCCACTCGCTACATGACGGACTTCCCCATTGGATCAATATTACTTTGACTGGCTTCCCCACTGAATCAATATTACCTAAGTAACTATACTTCTAATCTTATTGGTTGATCATAATTTTGTCCCATGTTGCACCCACCTTGTGATATTGTACCCACCTCGTGAATTTGCTTTATAAAACTTCCTTTGAGAAGTGGGCTCTTTGGCAACCCACTCAGGGCCTCTCCTCTCTCTCTCTCAGGAGCTAACATGCCAATAAAGTTTTTCTACAGTTAACTTTCATTGTTCCTTAGAATTCATTCTTCAATTTTGAGAAACACAAACTCGGTATATCTGACATCTAGCAGGTTGGGAGTTATATTTCCCTTGTGTCATTTGGAGGTCGAAATTATACTGAGGCAATTGAATATATACTGGCAAAAGGAAAAGGGGGAAAAACAAAAACTTAAAATGCTCGCCCCAGCTCATACACAAAAATTTCTAAAACTTCAAGAAAAATTAAGTCTTCCTGACCTTCAGCTGTTCAACAAGTTCTTAGATATGACACCAAACACACTATCAAAAGAAAAATGATATACTGAATGTTATTAAAACTAGAAATTTTCTACTTCAAGAGAAACCCTTAAGTAAATGCAAAAACAAACCACAAACTGGATAAAAGGTATTGACAAAACATATGTCTGGATATATATATGACCCTTAAAACTGAATAAGAAGACAATTCAATTTTACAATGGAGAATGACTAACAGTCACGTGAGAAAAGAGTAATCATTTGAAAAAATTATTATACACAGCTAACATTTTTGACCTATAGACAGGTCAACATTTTTACTCACTATGGAATAATGTCTCAGTTTTAATTGAATCACAGCTAAATACCACTACACACCCACTAGCACTTGTACAATCAAAAAGGCAATACCAAGTGTTGGTGAGGATGGGGAGAAATTGGAATCCTCACATGTTACTGGTTTAAAAGTGAAATGGTACAGGCATTGAAAATCAGTTTGGCAGTTTCTTAAAATGTTAAACTTATAAACTGAAAGACTCAATAAGATACAAAATTCCTGATAAATGTGGAGAAATGGTTCTGAAATCCAATGGTGCTTTTATTCTTTAATTTGATTGGTATAAGTCCCTTTCCTACTATTTGAAAGCAATAAGCGAGAAGATAGGAACAGCTCTTTTGAAAAATGAGACATTACAGTAGCCATTGCTCATTTCTTGTTATCCGACTTGAAGACCTGTAATAATATTCTCTTTTATCTGATTTTATACTAGTTTGTTTTGTTTGAGTTTACTGTCTGTAAACGTATGAATAACCATTTTGAAGAAAGCAAGAGACACTAGGGTAACCATTGTTAATCTCCGGTTGTTAGGTCTTAAAAACCTGTATAGCTTGCAGTGTCCTCTTTTGAAATGCTATTTTATGTTTGACTCTATTCTGTTTTCTTTCGCTTTTTTCGTTCTGTTTTGTTTTGTTGTGTACTATTCTCTTAAAAATAAAAAATAAAAAATAAAAAAAGTTAAACTTATAAAGCTACTCAGTAATTTCATTCTGAGGACTCTATCCAACAGAAATGAAACAAATGTCTATCTAAACACTTCTACACAATCGTTCATAACAGAATTATCCATAATAGTATAGAAGAAAATGAATAAAAAAATTGTGATATATGCATAGAGTGGGATATTGAGAGAAAAAAAGGATCAAATTACTGATTCTTCCTACAACATGGATAAACATTGAATCATGCTAAGTTCAAGAAGCCTGATATGCTGGGCATGGTGGCACATGGCTGTAATTCCAGTCATTCAGGAGGCTGAGGAAAGAGGAAAACAAGTTTGAGGACAGCCTGGCAACTTAGCAAAACCATGTCAAAAAATAAAATATTATTATGCATTGAAGCCCAATATTTTGTAAAATTAATAGACACTAATAGAAAGTTATTTGAGTTAAAGGGGGAGAATAAGGATGTAGCCCATGGTAAAACATTGCTGGGTTTCATCCCCATAACACCCACCAAAAAAGGCCTAATACAAATAACATACTATGTTTCCATTTGTATTAAAAGTACAAAAAAGATCAATTTATAGTAATTAAAAATAAGTAGTTGCCTGTGGTTGAATTTGGGAGGAGAAATTGACTGTAAACTGGTTCAAGGAGATGTTCTAGGGCAAAAATGTTTTAAAATGAGTATGTGTTAACGGCAGCATGAACTATAAATTTACTAAAAAATATTCAATTATAAACTGATAGCTGATGACTTGGGATATGTAAATTATACCTTTTAAAAACTACCTTTAAAATGAGACATCATGCTATTCTTGAGATTTTCTCATCTAATGGTGTGGTGACAGGAGGAATAGCAATAAATAAGAGTACTGTAAATTCTACAATAATGACATAACAAAGTGCCTGAGAACACAAAGGATAGAATTTGGGGGACAAGAAAAGATAAATGAGAAAGAGTTCGCCAGAAAAACACAATGTTACAAATTGTTCTAAGCTTCTAAGAGTGTATTAAAATATTATATCAAGTTCGAATAGAGTTTACCACACATGTAAAAGAATGGCTCAACATTAGAAAATCAGAAATGTAATTAACCTCATTAGTAGACTGAAAGGGAAAGAATAATATACTATGGTTCCAGTTGTTTCAGGAAAAGAATTTGATAATGACCAGCAACTACTTGAAGAAAAGTAAATCTCTAAGTAAATCAGAGGAGAGAGCTAGGAATAGAAGGATATGCATTTCCCGAAAGATAGGAAAAAGAAACACCATAAAAAATGAGATAACCTTCACAATAGCAACAAAAAGCATAACATGCATAGAGAATTTTAACACTAAGCTATGGAAGAAATTTTTAAATTTTAATAAAGGTCAAAGAAAAAGAAATACAGAAGTGGAGTGCCATCCCATCCATAGTCTTGAACAAGATGCTATTTCTTGAGTAGATACTTCACAAATTATATTTGCAATCATAATCAAACCTCTGTATGATCTTTTAGGCATTTAATCATCATGAGTATCTTTCTGAAAGAATAAAGATCCACAAAGTTTAAATCAGTTTTCCAAAAGAAGATTGGGCATTTACTAAAGTTGTAATTACAAACCACAGCAAAAGCAAACACAAATAGATTAGGATATTTCAAGGATATGTGTATGTTTAATAAATGTAGTATCACAAAACAGTGAGTGTTATGATTGATGCACTGTGTCAACTTGAGAAGTTCAGAAGTTTAACTGAGAGACTCAGCAGGGAGCCAGGGTTCTTACTTTATAAATATCCTCATCCTGTGCGAAGGAGGGCAAGGAGATTTTTGTGAGTGCTACACCCGCCCGGGAGTAGGAGGTGGCCTGTGTACAATATAAGGGAGAAGAGGCTTGTTTCCCCTTTTTTGTTCTGGCTGCTCTTGCTTGTTGCTACCTTGAAATGTGGCCCAAGTGCCATGCCACCCTCCCTTGGAGCCAGCTGATTATGGACTGAAACCTCTAGAAACTGAAAGCTAAATAAACCTTTCCTACCTTCATTTTGGGTCAGGTATTTTGTCTCACCAATGAGAGAAAAAATAACTAAGAGAATGCAGAGGAATGGGTCATTGCTGTGACTGTACCCGACCATGTGGGTCAAGAGCCTTTAGGAATGGCTTGTGGGAAGAGTTTGGAAAGGTTCGGAGATGTCACCTGAATGTATAGAGCTGGAACATCTTAGGTTGTTCTGCATGGGAGATTCTGGTCAGAGCTCAGAAGACCAGAAGGCTGATAGAAATCCTGCCAGTAGAGACCAGGCTTGGGAGGTTTCTGCTGGGAAGAAGGACAGCATTGGGTGTTGGACTCCAGATGATGTGTGTTACAACTTGGCAGAAAATTTGTCTGCATTTTGCTCATGTCCAGAGACTTGCCTGAGACTAAGATTAAGGGTGACAGACTGATTAATCTGGCAGAAGAAATTTCAAGGTAGTCAAATGTTTGGGCCGTGGCATGGCTATTGTTGAGGACTGTTAGCCAGCTTTATTGTTGTGAATCAACAGCAAAAAGTCCAGCAGGATGATTTAAAATGTTGTGAGTTTGGCCAGAAAGGAAACTCCAGTAAAGTTGTGGACTGTACAGATAGAGCTGAGATCTCCATTGCTGAGAAGGAACAAAAAGATTAAAAAGACAGCCTGGGGGCATCATGGGAAGAGATGGTGGGTCTCTACCCTTTGCAGCCTCAAAGACTTTGCTTGGAAGAGAAAGCTGCTGAGTGCCATGTCCAGAATGGCAGCAGAGGCCACACAAGGTTCCAAAATGGCAGCAGCTGCACTGAGTTCCAAAATGGTGGTTACACAGAGAATCTGTTCCTCACGATCAGGTTCAGAGTGCCTAGCAATCCAGGCACTTGACTCTTACAGCCAAGAGAGAGAAAAGCCTGGCTACTACTCCAGCTGGCAGAAGACCTTGGCAGCATCCACATGGCGCTGGTTTTAGGCACATACAGAATGCACTAGTTCTGAGGTTAAAAAGGCTTCTACCCCAATTTCAGAAGGCCTGGGAGGCCAGGCAGTGTTCCCCTGAGAGGACAGTGTGTGAAGCTGCAAGTGTGAAGCCAAAGGTGCAGTGGAGACCCCAGAAGTTTGGAAAATCCAGGAATGTGGATCACCTAAGGAAACCTGCAATGAGGGAGTAAAGGCAGCCCAAGAGAAAATTTTGGGATCAGTAACCACCAGAAGTGCCATAGGGATGGAATCACACAAGCCCTTTGGAGCTCACAATTTACTGCAGATTGCCTCAAATGGTGCACATAGAGCTATAGAACTTAATGTTTGCCCTGCTGGCTTTTGGACTTACTTTTGTCCCGAACCTTTGCACCCTTCTGTTTGTAACTTTTGGAATGAAAATGTTTATCTTGTGCCATTGCATGTTGGAAGTGTTTAACTTTGTTTTCATTTGTACAGGGGTATGCAACTAAGAGCTTGCCTTCCATCTTGGAGGAGACTTGGGACTTGAACTTTTCAGCAATGCTGAAACCGTTAGGACTTTGGCAACTCTTGCAGATGGACTAAATGCCTTTTGCATAAAGAGATGCGCATGAGTCTTCGGGGGGCCAGAGACAAAATGTTATATTTCTAATGTAATATGATGGTGATAGTGCTGGATCTTAAGGATTGTTAAGCTGTGTTATAATGTTCAAGTTGTGAAATGTTAAGAATAAGCATGCCTTTGGGTTTTTTGTTTTTGTTTTTGTTTTTGTTTTGGAAGTAGTATTGAAAAAAACTCATTATATTTAGAAAATTATAACTGGGACTCTAACATCATAATCAAAGATGGATTCCATATGGAAAATACTTGAAAATGAAAGATAAAACTATAAAGTTTATAGATAAAAAACTAGTAGAATATCTTTGTCACCTAAACATAAAGCCTTCTTAAATAAAACCCCAAATACACAAAGTGCTAGATGAAATTTTTTTCATAAATTTTATTACTTAAAAATTAGTACTTTCTGATAAATAAACAATAGTGTGGATAAAGGTAACAGACAACAGATTGAGAAAATAAATTTATAGCACTCAAGGAATAATACATAAATACACCAGGAAAATTTGCAAAAACTAATGCAATGCTGGGTAGAAGAATGGACAAAAACATAAAAAAGGAAGCATAAAAGGAAACTCAAAATACTGCCATTGAAGTAATACTAAACTTCAATCACAAAGAACACAAATTAAAGCAAAAGCACTATATCAAAGCAGCACCACTTATAAAAACCAATATATGGAATCAACCAAAGTGTGTATCAACAGATGAATGGATAAAGGTAATACTCTGTGTGTGTGTGTGTTTGTTGTGTGTGTGCATGTGTGCATGTGTGTGTGTGTATGTGTGAACAAAATATTACCCATAAAAAAATGAAATTCTGTCATTTGTAGCAGCATGTGTAGAACTGGAGAACATTATGCTAAATGAAACAAGCCACAACAAGAAAAAAAATATTGAATGTTCTCACTAATTTGTGAAAGCTGAAAAAAATTGATCTCATAGAAGAGAGCAGTGGTCCCTAGAGACCTGGAAGGAGGCAGAGGGAGACAGAGTTTAGATCGTGGCTACCAAAATACACTTAAATAGAAAAAGTTCATACTAGTATTCTACAGTACAGGGGGATAACTATAGTCTACACCAACTTACAGTATATATCAATCTAATTAAATGAGACTGAAGTTCCTCAACACACAGGAATAGTAAATGAGGAAATGGAAATGCTTATTGTCCCAGTTTGATCACTGCACATTGTACATCTATCAAATTATACTATACCCCATAAATATGTCTAAATATTATGAGTCAATGTTTAAAACTTTTTTGTGAAAAAGACCCATAAGTTCAGAATTCCTTGCAGTTGTAGGAAGTTGGAGACAATTTTAAGTGTCAATCACTACAAAACTAGAAAATAAAATAAGTTAGAGCATTTCACCAAAATGAGGCATTAACAGAAATAGATTGAATATAACTTATTGACATAGGTGGAGCCTTTAAAAAATGAGCTTAATGGGAAAAGGGAAAGAATGTGATTTACTCCCAAATAATACTCACATAAACTTATCCTTGGGGTATAAAACAACAATACAAAAAGAGAGTGCTCAATAACAGACAAAAAGAAATAATGTAAAACCTTAGAATGTTTTCTTATAGAGAAGAAATAGAATTAGATAACTGAAATTAAAGGAAATAAATTAAGTTAAATAGATATATAAATAAAAAAAGGGAAAAAGAATTTGTCAGCAAAAAAATTAATAATTCCCTAATTTCTCTTCCCATTAAGTGATCCCAAACTCTGTTAATGATTTCCAAGGATAATTTTTAAATCCTTATTTCAATTTGTTATTGTCACAGATTGCATGTCTGTTATGAGTAAATTATCACCAAAAAATGAAATGTAGGACTTTACTTGATATTTATTTCCAAGTTTATGTTAAATACAAATAATATGGATCTACAGTCTTCAATGTGATGTGGAAAACACTTTGAGTTTGTCCTTGGGAACACTACAAACTTTGTAAGAAAATTAATATGAAACCAACATTTTCTTTCCTCATAAGTTTGTCATACTGGTTTTTTTTCAAACTATTTTTACTCTTAACATTCCCAATCTTTCAAACTCTAGATCTAGGTTTTTTTTTTAAATAACTTGTCTGCAAAGCAGAGATACACACATACTCCTACAGTGAACCTCCCTTGGAATTTGCAAAAAGATTAAACAGATTGTAAAATAACCTCATGTGTGCCAAACGTGGGTGTATTAACTTCTTAATTCTGCATAACCACCAAGATTTTGCCTAAGACACAACTTCAGTGGAAGAAATACACAAATGAGAACTTCAAAATAATCAATCAAATCTCATGCATTTATTAATTGTGTGTATTATGCTTTCTGTTTCCAAGAATAAGGTTTCAAATCTCTTTGTAGTGTGTGTTAATAAGAAGAGAATATATCCTAACCATATATGTAAGAAGCTTTGTGACCAGAAAAGGACAACCAGCTAGTTTATGAAGTCCAACATAAGTTTCAGGCCAACCCATCCTGAGGGGCCCCCAGGGTCACAGTGGCAGCCTGCCACTTTGATCAGCATTTGTGTTCCAGCAGCCTTTACTCTGTGCCCTGCCTAGGTCCAGCACCTGCTCTGTCCATTTTCACAGGCCTCTCTGCAGAGAACCACTCCCACCAGGGAGCTGCGTGCCCACATGCTGGGGGTAACTTTCTGCTGGTTTCTTCAAAAGCTTACCAACCTCTTTGTAGCATTAATCTACAACTATTGATAATTTAACTATGGTAGAGAAAAAATTTACTCTTGTGTGATTTACGATAATTTAGGAAGAATGTTCTGAAACGCAAACTTGCTACAAAAAGGTTTAGGAAACATATTCATTTGTAAGCAGAGTAAGAACATCCTTGAATTCAAAAAGTAAATGTACTCATGTTAAATGACTACAAGGTCATATTAAAGGAATCCTGGCAGATCTCTATCAGGTACCATCCGTGTTTGTAAGTTAGAAAATTCAACTTCTCAGACCTCTGACAAGGATGTGCCCTTCCCATAACTCTTTGCACTAGGTTATCCTTCCACCTTGTGTCCACCAAGAGTGAGTGAGCCAACCAGCCTAATGCACAGAGCACATTCTCCTGTCTCTTTTGCAGATAATCTATCCACCCTTACACCTTCCAACTTCAGAGCTCCATCCAGCCTTACATTTTCCACCCTGAAAATACTCTCCAGTCAGATCAAGCTCTCAGCAGTCTTCTCAACTTTCAGAAAGCTGCCAGATCAAAAAGAATAAAGGTTAACTATATAATATAGATATATATTCATTTAAATTTTAGTGTTCTGCTTAAATGTTTCCTACTCATCTTGGTCTCACTAGGGAAAAACCTAAACAAACCCATGGACAGGAACATCCTGGGCTACTTCATTCAAGTCATTACCTCTTTCACGGCTGCCATAACCTTTTGGGACACAATGAACTTAAATGAACATTTTAAAAAATAACCTTTTATGGTTTTCAGATGTCATTGCAACCTTTATTTGAAATATTCTCTGGAAAGACAAATTATCGCTCATTTACAAATGGTAATTTTGAAGTGTTAATGCCTTAAATTTATATAACTCCTGAGAAGAAAGAAGCAGATTTGCAAACCAGGCATGGTGACACACGTCTGTAGTCCCAGTATTCTCAGAAGTTGAGGCAGGAGAACCACAAGTTCAAGCTCATCCTAAATTCAACAACTTAGTGAGACCCTATCTCAAAATCAAAAATAAAAAAGAACTGGAGATATAGTTCAGTGCAAAGGCCCTGGGTTCAATTCCTAGTTCTTCTAAGAGCGAGAGAGAGAGAAAGGAAAATGGAAGGAAGAAACTGCATGGAGGAAGTGGAAGGAGTGAGGGGTGGACTTGGAAGACAAACAAGACAGTTTGTCTGTCTCACCACTTAACTCCTTTGCTGCCATCACAAATACCACTGGCCTATTCACATAGGCCCTCATCTTAACCAGGCCTCACTCTTGCCTCCCATGGAATAAAACTGTACTTGAAATGTTTTAGTACTGCTATGGTTTGTGTCCAGATGTCCTCCCAAAGCCTCATGCAGTCATGGAGGAGCTTTTCAGAGGCAGACTTTTAGAGTTTGTGTTTGATTCATGATCCAGTGCTGGGATTATGAGTGTGCATGCTATAGATGGCTATACCAATTAGCTCAGAAGAGTAAGAAAGCTGTCTCTGTTTGGAACTTTGGAGAAGGGAAAAACATTACCCCAGGAAACAAAAGCAAAAATCTTATACAAGGACGTAGAGTCCAAATATGTAACTACTGGAATGGGGCAGAAATCTCCAAATACAGAAAAAAAAATTAAAGATTCTAAGTAAGAAAAAAAATCTTCAAGATACCTAGATAAATCAAATTAAAGCATACTCTGCTGCAACTCTTTCACAACCCAGCAACTAATAGATTCTCATGGACAAAAGGAAAGAAAAAAATAAAACTCTGCACACTCACAGTGGCACCATGTATTGAATATGATGCAATAGAATTCATGATAGAGAACAACCTTAAAAGATTCTTTGATAATTATCTTTAAAATGCTTAAGCAAAAAGAAGGCATAAAATCATAAAAGAATAGAGAATTAGGAAAAAAGAATTGGCAATAGATTTCTAGGAATTAGTTTTTTTAGTACTGGGAATTAAATCCAGTGCTTTCCCCATGAACTGCATTCCCACCTTTTCTTCAACTTTTCATTTTGAATCATCTTGCTAAGTCACTAAATTGCTCAGGCTGGGCTCCAACTTGTGATCCTGCTGAGACTACAGGTATGTACCACCACACTCAGCAAATTAAATAATTTGATTAGCCATTAAAATTTCACTCTAGTAGATAATAATAAAATTAAGCATAGCTGAAAAGTTGTTTAGAGAAGAGTGATGAGGAAGTTAATCAAAGAAGTAAAAGACACCAAGTAGAACTTTGAAGAAAGAAGCAAAGTAATACACCAAGAGATAACAGATAAGAATCTTCTACAATTAACAAAAGACACAAATAATGAATTTTGAAAATTACACACTTTTAAAACCCTACATCTAGACACATATAATGCAACAACAAAAACATCAGAGTCAAAAAGAAACATCATGAGAGGGAACTGGGAAAAGAACAGTATCTATAAGAACAATTAAAAGGGTAGCAGACTTCTTACCAGTGATAATAGAAGCCAGAAAACAATAAATTCATATCTTCAAAGGACTAAGTAAAAATAAACAATCATCCCAGAATTCTATATCCAGCATAGCTCCTTTCAAACAACAGCTGAAGAAGTTAAGACATACATGTAACAGAAACATCCATAAGAAAGATGCAAAAGGCCAGGGTGAGCAATGAAAATAGTAAATATATGGTAGTAATACCAGCATTAGATGAGAAAGTAAAATTAATAATAACAACAATTGATTTGGAGGATTTAAAACAAGCAGAACTAATGTACTATTCAAAAAAAATGGATATGGAAAAAGGAAAGCACAGAATAAAAATGTTCCAAAATTCTTGGGCCAGGGATATAGATCAGTGGCATAGCACCTGCCTGGCAAGAATGAGGTGGTGATTTCAATTCCTGGTACAAAAAAAAGAAGCTGGGCATGGTGGCATACTCCTGATAATCATAGCACTCAGGAAGCTGAGGCAGGAGTATCATCTCAAGTTTGAGACCAGCCTGGGCTACAAAGTGAGCCCAACACCAGCCTGAACTGCATAGTAAGACCCTGTCTCAAAAGGAAAATTAAAAAAAATTCTTGAATTGTTCAGAATAAGGTTATTGTTGTTGCCGTTAATGTTTTACTCAAGTATACATGTTAAAAATTAAAATATAAGACATAAAATAATAGGAATACAATAAGTAGATTACAAAAATAATTAAAGGTAGAAAGAACCTTAAAGAAAAATGCATTAATCTAAAGGAAAATAGGAGAGCCGGGCGTGGTGGCTCACGCCTGTAATCCCAGCACTCGAGAGGCTGAGACAGGCGGATCGTTGTGAGTTCGAGACCAGCCTGGGCTACAAAGTGAGCTCAAGTCCAGCCTGAACGGCATAGTGAGACCCTGTCTCAAAAAACAGGGCTGGGGATCTAGCTCAGCAGTCTAAGCACCTGCCTGGCAAGTGCAAGATCGTGAGTTCAATCCCCGGTGCCGCAAAAAAAATAAAGGAAAATAGGAGAGAAAAATCATGGTAAATAGAAAATATAAAATAAAATGTCAGTTATAAATTTAAACTTATATAATCATATAAAATACTTCAATTGACTATTCCATTTTTAAGAAGCAGTCCTTCCAACCCCCATGCACACACAGGGCACCACTGGGACACTCCTGTGGGTAGCCAGCATGGGATGAGAAAACCAGTCAGCCATGCCTTTAAGAAGTTGCAAGTGTCTAGAGAAGTGTGCCTCACACCCCACTGCCTCCTGGAGAACCTGGGTCAGAAGAAACCCAGGTGCCTGACCCAACCCCCTACAATGTGGAGAGGTCACCAACATGGGAATCACCTGGTACCCCACAACCCACTCCTCTGGAGGAACCCAGGAAAATGGCAAGACAAGGAGCAAAATGTAACCTCTGGCCTCCAGCCCAAACAGGACAAGTCCAAGAGACTTAGTCATAGAAGAAAGTGGAAGTTACACACCTGAATTTTCTGGGCTGATGGCAACCAAAGTAAAGAAACTACTTCATGAGGCTGTAAAAGAAATCAGATCAGAAATAATATCTCAGGTAAAAGAAGGAATGACAAACATATTAAAGGGTTATTGAGCATATCTAAAGAAGACATTGATTAAAAAAAAAAAAAGACAAGCATAGAAGAATGAGGGAAACCCTGAATGAACAATACAGGGAAGAATTGAAATGCTTGAAACAGACTCAAAGAGATATCCAGGAAATTTAAAACCCCATTGAAAGCCAGCACAACTGCTTGAAAAAACTGAAGACAGACTTTCAAACCTTGAAGACAGGATGGCAGTTAGCAATTACTAAAAGAAAGATCACTTAAACATAACAAGAAATCAGGAAATAACAATTCAACAGCTGCAAGACAATGCAAAGAAAAATAATTTAGGATGATAGGTGTCAGCAAAAAAAGCAGGAGTCAACATAAATGACATAAAGAGACTATTTTCTTTTTTTTATGAGCAGGATATATTTATTGAGAGAAAGAAAGCTTCTGTCCAAGAGAGAGACAGAAGGGGTGCCAAGTGGGGTGGACAAAGAGACTATTTTCAAAAGTAATAGCAGACAACTTCCCAAGCATGGGAAACAGACTTGACATGCAGATAAGTGAGGCATATAGAATTCTAGCTAGCCATAACCAAAATAAATCTACACCCAGACATATAATAATCAAGATCCCAGAAATGCAGCACAAGAACAGAATATTAAAGACTGTTAGAGAAAAGAAACAGATCACCTATAAAGAAAAACCCATCTGAATCACGACAGACTTCTCAACACAATCCACCAACTCAAGAAGAGCTTGGAGTAAAGTATTTCAAGTCCTGAAAAAAAAGAACTTCCAATCTAGATTGATGTACCCTGCAAAACTATATTTCAAAATTAATAGAGAAATAGGATACTTCCATGACAAAGAACAACTGAAGGATTTCATGACTATCAAACAAAACCAACAAAGAATACTGAAGGGTGTTCTAGAGAGAGATAAAAATGACCATGGTCCCAGGAACAGCAACAGAGTGGGATCATTGAGAAGGGCAGACAATTGACTGGAAGGGAAAAGTAGGGAGCCAATAGCAGGAAAAAAGCATGGCAGAGATGAACCAGTGCATGTTGACCATAACCATTAATGTAAATGACCTCAATTCACCAGTAAAAAGAAACACAGGCAGAGTGGATCAAGGAACAAGATCCATCAATAGGTGGTATACAAGAAACACTATCTTGGAAGGAAATTCACAGACAGAAAGTCAAAAGGGAGAAAACAATGCCCCATGTGACAGGGAACCAGAAAATAGCAGGGGTAGCTTACCCATCAACCACAGAATGGATAAGAAAGATACAGCATTTTTGTACAATGGAAAGTTACTCAGCTATAAAGAAGGATAATCATGAGGTTTTTATAGGTAACTGGATACAACTCGTGATCATGCTCTAGGGCGAAATGATTCAGATTCACGTAGATGAATATCATGTTGTCTCCCTAGTATAAACAAACTGAAGGAGTTAATGGGATCCAAAATGTAAAACAGACATTATGAAAGTGAAAGGGGAGAAAATGTCTAAAAAGGGAAGTTGGTAGCTAAGGTCCTGTATCATTTTCATTGTTTTGTTTTAATTTATTTTATCCTGTTTTGTTTGGTTTGATTTTATTACAGCTCATGTCATGGGCAGCTATTTTCAAGATAACAAGATATATTATGGGAACCATTGGTGATTTCCTATTATCTTCTTTTGAAGTCCTGTATCACCTTCATTGTTTTCCTTTGATTGGCTTTATTGCTTTATTTTGTTTAGCTTTATTCTATTTTTTTTTAATTCTGAAGAGAATAAAACAAATACAAAATAAAACAGAATATTCAATTAAAATAAAACAAAGAATGTGATACAAGACTTCAAAACAAAATAAAAATAAACCAACAATGGTTACCATGTTGTTCCTTGCTATCTTCAAAATAACTTCTCATACCATCAGGCATAATAAAATCAAACACAACAGAACAGAATACAACCAATCAAAATGAAACAGTGAAAGCAATACAGGGCTTCAAAACAAGGCAGTTGGAATACCACAGTGGCCACCACAATGCATCTTGTTATCTTCAAAGTAGCTGTTTATATCATCAGACATAATAAAAACAAACAAAACAGAATAGAATAGCCAATCAAAACAAAACAATGAACACAATACAAGACTCCAAACAAGATGAAAGGAAATCAATAATGGCTACCTTAACGCCTCTTGTTATCTTCAAATAACTGCCCTCAGGTATAACACAATCAAATAAAACAGAATAGAATAAAACCAATCAGAAGAAAACAATGAAAGCAATACAGGACTTGAAACAAGACTGTAGGCGTACAACAGAGGCTACTATGATGCATCTAATCTTCAAAGTATCTGCTTATACCATCACACATAATAAAATCAAACAAAGCAAAATAGAATAAAATCAATGAAAAGAAAACAACTAAAGCAATAAAGGCTTTGGAACAAGATAATAAGAAAACAGTAATGGTTGCTATAATCCATTTTTTTATTTTTGCAGTAGCTGTCCATGCCATCAAATATAATAAAATCAAACATAACTAAACAATGAAACCAAGCTAAACAGAAGCATGAGAATACAGGGGTTCAAAACAGAATCATAGATTAACAATGGCCATTGCCTTCCCCCTGGAGACATCTCCTCCCCTTTCACCTTCACAGCCTCTATTTTGTATTTTGGATCCCACTAATTTCCCCAGTTTCTTACACTAGGGAGACAATACGAAGTTCACTCATGTGACTCTGAACCTTTTCACCCATGAGCATGCTCTCAAGTTGTATCCATTTACCTACAGGAGTCTCAAGGTGATCTTTCTTTGTAGCTGAGTAGCTTTCCATTGTATAGAAATGTCATATCTTTCCTTTCCATTCTGCAGCAGATGAGCAAGCTACCCTACTGTTTTTTTCTGGTTCCCTGTCACATAGAGCATTGTTTTCTCTCCTCTGACTTTTAATCTATGAATTCCCTTTTGAGTTAAATGTGTTTGTTGGATAAAGCATATTGATGGATCTTGTCTCCTGGTTCACTCTACCTGTGTTTCTTTTTATTGGTAAATTGAAGCCATCTACATTAATGGTTATGGCCAACATGCACTGGCTCATCTCTGCCATGCTATTTTCCTGCCATTGGCTGTGTACTTTTCCTCTCCATTCTATTGTCTGTCCTGCTTGGTGATCCCCTTCTGTCGCTGTTCCTGAGACCATGATCTTTTTCATCTCTTTCTAAAATGTCCTTCAGTATTCTTTGTAGGGTCGGTTTGGCAGTCATGAATTCCTTCAGTTGTTCTTTGTCATGGAAGTATCTTGTTTCTCCATTAATTTTGC
>RJWT010023369.1:0-16840 GCA_004365215.1 Cuniculus paca | reverse complement strand
ATCCACTGATAAGGACAGCTCCCCCCATGATCCAGAGACCTTCAACACATGAGACTGGGGGGTACATTTTAGATCCACACTGCAACAATAGTCATGGCTTCTAATAGCAGAAAAAGGTGAGCATTAATGTTTTACTTTTCTGGCAAGGGATAGCAACACTGGATATTTCCATTGAGAAAGAGTAGGGTAGGTAGTCAGGAATAGAATGAGAGCTGCCTGTGCGATGTGAGGCACTGAGTTCAATTTCCGGTACCCAAAAAGAAAATAGTAAAAAACAAAACAAAACAAAACAAAAAACCTAGCTGGGCCTGGTGTAATCCCAGTGCTCTGGAGGCTGAGATAGGAGAATCGTTTTGAGTTCAAGACCACCCTGGGTTACAAAGTGTGCTCAAGGCCAGCCTGAATGGCATAGCAAGACCCTGTCTCAAAAAGAAGACAAGGGCTGGATTTAGCTCAGTGACATAAGCACCTACCTGGGAAGAGCAAAGTAGTGAGTTTGATCCCTGGTGCCAAAAAAAAAAAAAAAAAATATGCATTTTCTAAAAACCAAAGGACTCTCAAAAAAAGCAAAACTGGCCATACACACTCACCATACACACTCACTCCCCCACGCACTCTCCAGTGAATGTTTGGTTCTTGCTGCACACAGTCCTGTATATCTCCTGTAATCTTGAGGACTCCCCATCATCACCTTTTGTAATAAAGAAAAATATACAACTCCAGTGTCAAGCAACTCATTTCCTTGTATGTACCTTTGGGCAAAATGCATAATCTTTCGGAGCTTTAGATTCCCCATATTTCAAAGGTGGAAAATTCTGAAACTGGTAGGACTGCTAAATACAATAAATGAAGAAACAAGTGTTAATTAGTTATTTTATCACATGGATAGTGGCTTATTCAATCCAGAGGAAGAATTGTCCACATGAATTAGAGAAGTGAGAGAAGATATATATTTAGTTCTGTTAGCTATTTTCTTGGGGCCCTCATGCAACCTTCTGAAAGCATACTTCTCCATCTGCTAGTAGGAATTCCTCTCTTGCCTTGTTTGCCTTCCAATTCACTTTCTTTTTCTTCATACTTTTAAAGATAATGTATCATGATTTGTATATAATACAAATAAAGATTTTTTTGGTCCCTAACCAGATCACACTTACAAATTAAGGTCTAAATGAGAGGATCAAGGCTAAGGGATCCCAATAACATTTAATGAGGAAAAATCAGCATATGATGTTTGTTGCTAATAGTAAACATTAAAAATATGGGTCTTTATTATTCTAATCTTATCCGAGCAAGATTGGAAATACTAATTTTCCTGCTGTGTGGGAGAAGTATGAAGTATTCAGATGAGGAGAACTTTAATATTTCTTGAAAACTTATCACTAGCTTCTGCTTCTCCATCTGTGAAATGACTGAAGCATTTCATCTGTGACTTAATTAATATTGCAGATGTCCAGGGTGTTTGGCTGAGTTCTCATGAATGAGCAAAGTGTTCATTTAATAAATGCTGGCAGTGTCCCCCAGGTGAGGTCTATGCTCACGAAAGAGGGTGTTTCATTTCTGTCCCATGAGCCTCTGTAAGGGGTTCAGGAGTCATGACTCAAATGATTGAGCTCTGATCCAGAGGGAATTGCTCCTACATGTGGATGGGCAGCCAGTACCTTAATGGTGCAGCAGATGGTGCAGCAGAGAGCTGGGAAAGTACCGCACTGGAACCTAGTTACCACAGTGGGTCCTACCACATTGCATGAGTAGCCTGCTACTGTATCAGCTTCTGAGTCCAGCGCTCAGCTCAGATGCAATGCAACAAACAATACATATCTAACTCTCTTTCTTCATCTCTTTGTGCCATTATTTCAGCATTTATAAGAGGAGAATAATACTATCTTTTTCAATGGTCAATCTATAGGATTAAATGAGTCCATGAACAAAACACTTACAGAATTACAAAGTTTATTATGTGGCTGCATCCCCATTATCCTAACCACATTCACACAAGCATCAGCACAGACACACACTACAGTCTCTGCATACCTGCGGGTGGGGGAGAGGAAGAGAGGCTGAGATGGAGAGGTGGACAGAGACACATCCTGAGGTTCTTGAGACTGAATTCAATTCCTAGTGCAAAGGAAGTTTGCTGAAGTTCTTTAGCGAAGCCAGGGCATGATATGTTTTATGGAGATGTGTCAGGTAGATGTGGCAAAAGTTGAATCCAAGAGTGCAATTTTGATGCCATTTGAAAGATATGGAAAGCAAAGAGTGGTGAGTATGATGTGATACATGCCCACTCAGCGTGACGTGAAGGCTACTGAACTCCAAACCCCAAAAGAATATCATCATATCATATTCCTTACGCTATCCTGATGCAATGCTTAAAATCATTCCCACTGTATTCTTTTAGATTCATTATGGAATGATGGGTTGAAATGCTGCTGAATGCTTTTGAATATCCCGGTGTGAATTTATGTAACTTTCACAGTGACTTTTTTAGGGTTAGTTTCTGTGAGCCCCACTGTAAAACAGGTAGAACTGAATTTCATGAAAATCAAGGGATTTACTCCACACCATAGCTAGTAAACAGCAAAAGCAGAATAAATCACTGATATGTTCAATTCCAACAATATTTCCCTGTCCTTTCTGTTTTTGGCTTCTTTAGTTTTTGAGGACAAACACATAGATGTGTATCCTTAGAGGTAATCCAGGACCTCAACCCACATCTAGTCAGTTGTTAGTAGACTGGCCAGAAATTTCAGGAACTGAGATGTAGATCACAACAGCTTGGTGGATGGGGTTGGAAGGAAAACACTGAAGTTACTGGAGAAAGGAAGGGACTGGAACCCAGGACTTGACGAGAAAGCTCAGATCTTCATGAGAAATTCTGGTGGCACATAGAACCACACTGTGAGATCCTGACATGAGGCTGGCGGGTGGAAACAGCAATAAAATTCTACAAACAAACATGTATACATTATACAGACATCAGGATAAACACATATCTACATATTGAAGTATAGATGATTTTAACAAGCTTTCTTTTTGCACCCTTCTGTAAAATCAGTTACATGTTTAAATATATTATTATGTACCATTTTACATACAAGAAAAGTGACGCCCAAATCTGTGGTATAGACATGCCCCATTCAGGCACATGGTCCAGAAAAGTGTGCCTCTGCTATATAAGCCCTCGTTTCATCATCCTTTAATATTAATTCCAGGGAACCTAAGGTGATTTTCACCCATGTTGTTTCCCAGTAGCACACTGCAGGTACCACCCATCCAGTTTCTGACTCTGTGTTATGAAGTGGGGCAAATGCTTCCATGGGTACATGTGGAATTTGACTCCAGTTCTCCTACATATCTCAACTTGCAGAAATAACCATTTTGGTAAGAAGAATACTTTCTGTCCATCCCCTGCTCCAGGTGCCTTAGGATCCTGTAGTCCTGTGCGCATTCTCATCCTTGGTCTTTTCCCCAGAGATACTGAGTCCCTCTCTTCCCATATGTATCATTAAAGACTAGTGTCCTGCTCATTTGCTCTAGAGAACCATCTCTGAATCCGACCCCTTCCAGCCTGACGAGTCTCTTCTGTGTGCACACAGCTCCCTGTGCTTGCCTTTACCTCTGTGATGGGCTCCAAGTGGTTGTTCTATTCACAGATGGGCAGCAAGGCTCGTAAGCACCCGATTGCTGTTGCAGATTCCGACCCTGCAGCAGACCACAAGCGATTGAAAAGAGAATGAACACACACTGTGCACAGTGTGCACACATGGAGAATTTCAGAGTGTGAGCAACTAAAATAGGGTAGCCTAGGAGACTGAGCGTCAACTCGGCTTATCTTGGAAGTAAATCATTGACTCAAATGGGGAAATAATTCCATTTGAGTGAAAGGGTGGCATGACAGCCACAGGATATACTGGTTGGGAACTCAGTGTGTTCTAGTTAACCCAACTAGCATGCTTAATTCCTATTTTTGATTTAAAGCAAATAATGTGCCCAGGGTGACAGCATCACTTTGTATGGTTAATATTTTATGTGCATTCCCATATTCCATTCTTTCAATATCCATTTACATTTCATTAGTAGATGTTTTCAATACATAATAAATACATTCATCATGGGGAATTGGTACATGTACATGGAGCATATTAATCCTTTCTTCTTCCCAGAAAACTTATCTTTCTCCCATCACCTTTTATTCCCAGACTCCCTTCTCACCTGCAGAAAGTCTGCCTCCTTTCTCCTGTAATCTGTATTTTATTTTGCTCTTTATTTTCATATACTTTTGCGTTTCTCATATATGAGAAACCATGTAATATATCACCTTTTGTTTCTGATTTGTTTTACTTAGCATTATAGTCTCAAGATGTGTTAATTTTTCTACACAAGACTCAAAATGATCATTCCTCAAGGCAGAGTAGTACTCCATTGTGAATATGTGCTACATTTTCTTTATCCACTTGTCTTAGTTACTTTCTCATTGCTAAGACAAAATTCCTGACACTCACAAGTTAAAGGAAAAAGGTTTATTTAGCTCATAATCTGTAGAGGTTTCAGTTCATAGTTGACTGATGCCCCAAAGCAGGGTGGCGTGGCAGAGGAGCAATAGTTCATGGCAGGCAGAAGGCAGAAGTCACAAGCAGCAAGTCCAAGAGACAATAACAGCTTCTTTCTACTCCTTTTATAACCTGTCTAGATCACTGGATTTAGGGCAGGTGCCAAACCAATCAGAAGGCTGATTCAGTAATCACACACCCTTAATCCCAGCATATAACTCTCTAGATTCAGCCACCTCTGAAAAAGCCCTGCCTGTGACCCCACAGGAGGCTCTGTGGGGACATCTAGACACAAGTCATTACAGTATTGTTTTCATTTCCATTTTTCCAATGGCCATACATGCTGAACACTTTTTAAAATGTACTTATTGAGCCTTTGTACTTATTTTTCCTGAGAAGTGTCTATTCGTTTTAATTGCTCATTTTTATTCAGTCTTTTATTCTTAGAAGTCTAGCTTTCTTTTTAGCTCTTTATACAGTCTTGATATCAGAGTAATTGGTAGAGCTTTATTCCCATTCTGTAAATTGTCTCTTCACTCTGTGAGCTGTTTCCTTTGCTGTGTGGATTTTTAATTTGATATAATTCATCTGTTGATTCTTGGTGTTACAGCTTGTTCAACTGAAGTTCAGTTGAAAAACTACTTGTCTACACCTGTGTCTTCAAGAGTTTTACCTGTTTGATCTTCTGGCAGATTTTTGTTTGTTTTTGTTTTAATGTATAGGTTTTTATCCATTTGATTTTATTTTAGTTTAGGTCTAGCTTCATTCTTCTGTGTGTGGAAAACCAGTTTTCCCAACTCCATATACGTTTTTGGCTTCCTTTTCAACGATCACATGGTTGAGTGTGTGTTGTTTTTTCCAGCATCCTCTGTTCCTGTCCATTGATCCATGTCTGTTTTCATGCCAGTATCATGCTGTTTTTAGCAATGTAGCTTTACAAAAAAACGTGAAATCTGGGATTGTGAAGCCTCTTGGTTTGCTCTTGTTGGCCAGTATTTCTTTGGATAGTCTTGGTCTCTTCAGGTTCCTTATGAAGTGTAGAATTTTTTTTCTTAGTTTTGTGAAAAATACTGTTGGTATTTGATTGAGACTGCATTCAATTTATACATCAGTTTTGGTAACATGGTCATTTTGAGATTCTTGGCACTTCCTATCCAAGAGAAGGAAATGTTTTTTCATTTTCTGATACCCTCTTCGATCTCCTTTTTCACAGTACTAGTTTTTATTATAGAGGTCTTTCACTTTTAGGTTAGGTTAATTCCTAAGTACTTAACTTTTTAAAGATATTGTGAGTGGGACTGGTTTCCTAACTTCTTTCTTTTGGAAGTCATTGTTGTCAGACTGCAATTATACTGACTTTTGTATGTGAATTTTATATCCTGCTATTTTACTGGATTTATCAGTTCTAGGATGCTTTGGTGAAGGTTTTTGAGATTCCTATGCAAAGGATCATGTCATTTGTGAATAAGGGTGGTTTCCATTCTTTCTTTTCTGTATGTATCTATTTTATTTTTCTCTCACTTGATTTCTTTGGTTAAAGTTTTGAGTTCTAAAGGAGTGGTGAGAGTAGAAACTCATGTCTTATTCCTGAGATTAGAGAAAATGCTTTCAGTTTTTCCACATTTAGTATGATGCTAGCAGTGAGTTTTCATAAATGACTTCTGTCTGATAGATTCAAGTTTCCTTTAGACATGTTTTCTTCAATATTTTTATCATGAGTTGGTGTTGAATTTTATCAAAGGGTTTTTTCTGCATTTATTGAGATGATCATGTGATTTTTGTCCTTGCTTCTGCTTATGTGATATATTGCATTTATTGATTTGTATACAGTGGTACCTTGGTTCATAAACTTAATTGCTTTATGATTTTGGAAAAGATGGCCACATTTGTGTTTGTGCAAGAAAATGTCTGCAGTCATGTTTGTCACCTGATGCAGAGTTTGCAAACAAAAACAAAAACAAAATTTTGCCAACAACTTTTGTTTGAGAACTAAACTGTTCACAAAGAAAAGTGTAAATTGACGTACCACTGTATGTTGAACCATCCTTGAATTCTTGGTGTGAAGCCAACTTAATCATGATGTATGTTCTCTTAAATAATTTGGTGCATTCTTTTTTTTCAGATTTTGTTGAGAATTTTCGCATCTGCTCATTAAGTACATCACTCTTTAATTTTCTTTTCCTTTTAATTCCTTGTCAGGGTTTAGTATCAAGGTACTGCTAGCTTCAATAAGTAACTTTAAGAGTACTCATTTGCTTTCAATTTCATTGAAGAGTTGAAGGACTATTGGCATTAGATCATTCCTGAAGTTCTGGCAGAATTTGGCAGTGAATACATCCGTTTCTGGGCTTTTTCTTGTTGGTAAAGTTTTTTACTACTGGCTCTATTTTGTTGTTTGTTTTCATATCCTGTTGGTTCAATTTTGGTAATACATACGTGTCTAGGAATTTCTTCTAAATTCTCCAATTTATTACAAGTTTTCCAAGTAGTTTCGTATATTGTGTCTTAGTTACTTTCTCATTGCTGAGGCAAAATACCAACACCCACAAGTTAAAATAGAAAAGGTTTATTTTAGCTCAAAGTTTGTAGAGGTTTCAGTCCATATTTGCTGACATCAAGTCAAGGCAGCAAGGCAGAGAGTCATTAACTAGGAAAAACAATCCGTGGTGTGTCATGGAGGAGGTAGTAGCTAATTTCTCTTCCTTATATTCTAGTCGTGCTACAAACCCACTGGTTGATACCACCTACAACCATGGTAGGCCTTCCCATGATCAATACCCATTGGCTACACCTAGAACTATGGTAAACCAATGAGTGGACTAATTTAGTTATCACGTACCCTTAATCCATATTCATACACCCTAAATCCATGTACCTCCAGAAAGCCCCCCCTATGCATGTGTAAGGCTTTGGGGAAATGTCAAGACATATGCCATAACATTATCTTCCAGATTTTTGTGATGTTAATTGTGATTTTGCCTGTTTCATTTCTAATTGTGCTGATTGGATTTTCATTCCTTTTTTAGGTAAATTTAGCTGTTTTGTCAATCTTGTTTATCCTTTTAAAGAACAAACTCTGATTCATTCATCCTTTGAAATTTTTATTAATTTCTCCTGTGACATTTATAATTTGTTTTCTTCTGTAAATTTCAATTTGGGTCTGCGCTTGTTTTTCTAGGATGTTGCAGTGCCTCCTTAAGTTATTTATTTGGGTGGATCAATTATTTTAATGTGGATATTGACAACTATAAACTTCCTTCTTAGCAATATCCTATAGGTTTTAGCATTTGTGCATCCATTTTCATTTAATTCTAGGACATGTCATCTTATTTCTTTCCTGATTTGACTGTAATCCATTGGTTATCCAGTAATGTATTGTTTAATTTCCATATGTTTGTGTAATTTCTGTGACTTGTGTTGCTGTTGATTTCTTGCATCATTCCACTATAATCTGATAGTATGCAGGGGATTAGGTCTGTTCTTTTGTATTTATTTAGGAATGTGTTATGGCTTAAGATATGGTCTGTTTTGGAAAAAGTACCATGGGCTGCTAAGAAAACAAATGTGCATTCTTTTGTTGTCAAATGAAACATTCTGTGGATGTCTGTTGAGTCCATTTTTGTTCAATGATGTATTTTAACTCTGCTATTTCTTTGTTAATTGTCTACTTGATCTATCCAGTTGTGACAGTGGAGTGTTGAAGTCTCCCTCTACAGTTCTATTTGTGTCTATTTGTCCTCTTATGTCTAGTAGCTTTTATTTTATTGTTTGGTACCCCAACATTTGTTGCTTAGGTATTTGCACTTATTACCTCCTCTTGTTGAATTGTTTGTTCTACCAGTATGTAGTCACTGTCTTTGTATTTTCTGATTAGTTTTTATGAAACCTGCTTTTCATGAAAATGAGATTGCTACTCCAAGTTACTGAAAGCACTAGTTGCATGAAGTATTCTTTTCCATAGTTTTACTTTCAGTCTATTAGCTTCCTTTTGGATGAGCTGTGTCTCTTGTAGGCAATATATGATCGCATTTTGTTTTGTTATCCAATCCACAAGTCTGTGTCTTTTAATTGGAGAGTTAAGATCTTTGATATTGAAAGTTGTTTTTGTAATGTGTTTAGTGAGTCCTATCAATGCATTATTTTTCTAGTGCTGATCTCTGTTTTTCTAGTTAAGTTTATTGGCACATTTTAGATATGCATAATGATTGTATTCATCATAGCAAATTTGTACCTTTACATGATACATTTTGATTCCTCCTTTTTTTCCCAATCTCCTCTCCTTCCTTCAACTCCTCTCCCTGCCCCATTTATAAACCTTTGTTTCCATTTTATTCTTTTTTAATTTTTTTCCTTTTCCTTTCCTTCCTCTTCCCCTTCCATGACCCTAGTTCCTCTTTCCTTTCAAAAAATTTGTTCCCATTTCACAATATCTATTGTACATTTTGGTTCTTGTTTGCTCTTTAAGTTTCTCATACAAGGAATACAATGTGATGTTTACACATGTGAATCCAATTTATTTCACTTAAGAGTATGGTTTCAATTTGCATCCATTTACCTAGAAATGTCAC
The DNA here is from genome assembly GCA_004365215.1 of Cuniculus paca. Lineage (NCBI taxonomy): Eukaryota > Metazoa > Chordata > Mammalia > Rodentia > Cuniculidae > Cuniculus > Cuniculus paca. The sequence goes on along the minus strand of RJWT010023369.1, from coordinate 7,722 downwards.
AAATTTATCATTCTTTATGGCAGAGTAGCACTCCACTGTATAAAAAAACACACCTTCTTTATTCATTCCTTGGTTGATGGGCATTTGGGTGGTTTCCAAGATTTAGCTATTGCAACTGTGCTGCTGTAAACATACTAAAGACTAAAACTAGACCCATGCCTATCACCATGCATTGAAGTAAAATTGAAATGGATCAAAAAATCCAAATATTTAAAAAGAAACACTAAATCTTCTGGAAGAGAGAATAGATTCAACTCTTGAAGACATATTTGTAGGCAAAGACTTCATGAACAAAATCCTGATCACACAGGAAATAACACAAAGTATCAATAACTGGGATATAATCCTATTAGAAAGTTTTTGCACAACCAAAGAAATCTCCAACAGAGTGAAAAGAAAACCAAGCGTGGGAATTTTAGCACTTGTCCTTCAGACCAAGGATTTATATCTAGAACATATATATCTAGAACTGAACATTTATATCTAGAACTGAAAAAAAATCAGACCCACCAAATTTAAAGACCCCACCCAAAAAGACTCATCTGAGATGAATACACACTTCTCAGATGAAGAAATACAAGTGGCAAATATATATATGCATAAGTGTTCAACAGCCCTGATTATTAGAGAGAGGCAAATTACAACAACACTAAGATTCCCTTTCACTCCAGAAAGAATGGCCAGGATCAAGAAATCAAGCAGTAACAAATGCTGGAGGGGCTGCAGGGAAAAAGGAACCCTTCTGCACTGTTGGTGATCACGTAGCCTGGTGCATCCATTGTGGAAATCAGTGTGGAGATTCCTCAAACAAACAAACACACAAAAAACTAGGATTAAAGTTCCCATTTGATGCAACTATTCTCCTTCTAGTATCTTCCCAGGAGAATTAAAAACATCATACCACAGCAATATTTTTTTTGTTTTGTTTGATTTATCTCCCAGTTAGATGTACACTTTCATTTGGTCTGTTTGATGTTGGTGGCCTCCCTGTCTCTGTGGAGCAGCCCACTGAGTGTTTCCTCCAGTGCTAGCTTATGTCTTTCTTTTGGATTCCATTATCCAAAGAGGTCTTTACTTCTCTGTCAATTTTGAAATCTAATTTTGCAGGATATAGAAGCTCGAGTTAACACTTATTTTCCATTAGAAAATTGAAAAGATTCCCTCAAATTCCTCCTGACATTGAAAGTCTGTGGTGAGAAATTTGTTACAATTCTGAAAGGCTTGCCTTTGTAAGTTACATGCTTCTTTTCTATGGCAGCATTTAGTATTTTCTCTTTAGGTCAAATTTCTGGAATATTGATTATGACGTATTGTGTAGAAGTTCTTTTCTGGTTGTGTTATTTGTGGGCTTATAAGCCTCTTGCGCTGTGATACTGAATTCTTTTTTTTAATTAACACATACTTGCAGTACATAGTAATTACAGTTATCATGGGGAGTTGGTACATATAAATAATAGATCTTAAATATTGAATTCCTTCACTAGATCTGAAACCTTATGGGTATCAATTCAGTGAACAAATTTTTTATACCTTTTGAGTCATCTTCTACTTTTTCTTGTTTTCTTACAATTTTGATATTTTTGAGTCATCCAGCAACTGATGAATCTATCTTACATATTGTCTTGTCCTATTTAAGATATGATGGAGTTTATAGTATGCTACCTCCACTTTATCTTCAGTTTCTGATACTCTGCCCTCATATTTACAGATCTGCTAATTTTTCATATTTTGTACCTCTGCTTGCTTCCTTTTCACAATTTTTAATTCTTTAGGAACTGGTCATTGACATCTTCTATTGTATTGTCTAGCACATTTTCCTATTTAAATCTGTTGAACATTTTATTAGTAAGATCCCTTTTCCATTTAATAAAATTTTCTTTAATAAGTACTCCTTAAGTTCACTAAACATCTTATGAATTATCTAATGTGTTTATTCTTTGAGCTCTTAAAACATTTTGACTGTTTTGTTTTTGCATTATTGTAACTTCCTCTACTTTAGTCTGTGAGATCAGCTTTTGGGGAGTGAGGGGTTTGGAGAAGTACCTTGTTGTCTTCCTTTCTCATATTTATATTGTTTTTGTGGAAGTTGAAGATTAGTTGGTATGTAAACACTGTTGCCCTTCTGTGGAGCTCTCTTCATTTAGAATCTGTTTGTTGCTGTTGTTTGAGATAGGGTCTTGGTTTTTAGTGCAGGCTGTCTTTGAAATCACCATGTAGCCCAGGCTGGGCAGTGATCCTTCTACCTCAGCCTCCCAAGTGCTGAGTGCTGCGATTACAGAAGTGTGTCACCATGCCTGGCCCTGTGGTGTGCTTTTGCGTTTGGTGATATTTTGGTGTTTGTACCCCTATTCAACCTACTCACTGTAATATTTGTGGCTCATCTTAGTGTCCAACTTTCTTCTGTGGACTTGATCCCTAGTACCACACATAGAAAAAATGAACTACAATGATATCAATGACACAAATGTGAACAAAGACTGACATATAGCAAATCCAATTAATGTCACAGCAGTAGGAGTGCCACCACTGGCAATAGCAAAGAAATCAGCTGCTATTGGACACAAATATTGGACACACAGATATTGATACACAGTAAGAAGCAAAAACCTGCCACTGTGCCACCTTTACCACTTCAAAAGCTATCCACAACTTTAGGTACTAACACAAATGAAATATTGACATACACTAAATATCTGTGAAATGTAACAACTATACCACCTTTAACAATAGAAAGGGATTCAGCAGTCATAGCATAGAATCAACTACATATGGGAAAATCAATACAGCTTGATAATGATGCTAATATAAAGGGGGCAACTCCTATGCTAGAGTTACCGTGCAGACCACTGTGGCAGGCTGACTGCACAGACATTGAAGTGCAGTTATTCTGTGACTTCGGATTCCCAATAACCCTTTCCTAAATGGCTCCTTTAAAAATGATGGTGCTACAATGGATTTCTTCTGCAACATTAGATTTCCATGTGGAAGGAATGATTTTTGAGTAAAATGCTTCATTGTTTTTGCAATTTATGATGACTCTGGGCTTTTCTTGGGGCTAACAGCAATGACTTGGTCTGTCAATTCTCCCTGGAATGGCCAACCCTCTCTGGGCTTGCCTTGTATTTGCCAAGACAAGTCTCCCTAGTGTTCTTTTATTGTTGTGTCTAAGTTTTCCTATTGAGTTTTTCCATGAATTTTGGTTGGGATCACTTTATTCCTTAGGAATGAATTAGGAAACTGTGTTCTAAAACTAATCACAGAAAGTACAATTTTACTTTCCTATTTCAAAAACTTAGTTTACAAAGACTATTTCTCAACTTTTGACTAGAAAATGTACTTAATCTATCATTTTATATACTGAGGTGAGAATTTCCTTTGCTTGCAAATATTGAAGAAGATTAAGTTTTCCTAAGTATTAGATTTCAAAGAAAAAACTCTCAACTCATTCATGCACCCATTCACTTCCACTTCCCCCATGTGAGACGGAATATGAGGAATCTGTTTCAAGTTATAAATAGATTTGGATTTTTCTAAATGTAAAAGTAATAAAAGCTTGCAGTAAAAGTTTTTATAGTCAATCATTGGGAAAAGGATATAAAAATAACCTACAATAACAGTTCCAAATAAAGTCCCTATTAGCTTTCTTGGCATACCTTTGTCTAAATCATGATAATTTGATCTTCTCTTTTTGGCTTTCATAATAATGGAACTGGAAGACCTTATGTTAATAAAATAAGTCAGGCACAGGAAGAAAAGTAACACATGATCTGACACATATGTGCAATATAAAAAAAATTATCACATAGAAAGTGAGAGTAGACCAGTGTTTACCAGGGGCTGCATTAAATAGAGAAAAGAGAAGGATGGGAAAGGCTATGGATACTAAGCTATAGTTAGAACTTAGAAATAAGTTATGGTGTCCTATTGCAGAGAGGAATGACTAGAGAAAATAATTTTTTAAGAAAAAAACTAGAAGAAAATATTTTTAATGTTTTTATTTCAATAAAGTGATAATTATTTTCAGAGATTGATATACTTACTCTGATTTAATCATTGCACAATGTATTCATGTATCAAAATATCACATGGTGCCCCATAAATATGTGCAATGTTTGCTAATCAACTAAAGATATCTCCAGTTAGCAGAAAGGCAAAAAAGAACAATAAATGAATAATTTTGTATGAAAATACTGAAAAGACATGTACTATCAGCACTGGACAAGGCAAGAAAGGCAAACATGCAATGTATCTGCTATCCCTGATGAAATACTAAGCTATCCTTTACTAGTATTCTTTTATTCTTAACCTAGAAGGAGCTTTAGAATCCTTCTCAATACAGGCTTCTGGAAAGATTGAACTATTCAACCCTAGTGGGCATAACAAACTATGTCTCTTTTTCCTCTCCCATCCTGAAGAGATCAGATGGTTCCAACTGTCAGAAGCAAATTAATAAGCAAGATAAATCAGGAAAAGTTATTATAAACCAGCCATCTGACATGATAAGCCTGACATAGGTACTTTTGGTATTCTCACCCTGTCCCTTCAAGCAAAGTCTGACAGGTCACTAATGAGAGTTTTTTGCTTCTAGTCTGATGATCAGTTCATTTTGACTCAGTGTGGGGTGGTTGCTTGTAAATGAGTAATTCCTCAGAGCCTAATTAAGTTAGGTCTAGCCTGTACATTTCCTGTGGAGATGGAACCTTTCTGATCTCAAGAACATTCATGTGAATTGGGCAACAACTAAGATGGGAAACGGAAACAAATCATGAGAATTTACACTGATTTCTATTTCCCTCCTCTCTTTGTACCCAGAATCAGATGTTGCTGACTTTGATGGCCGAAGCTCACTTCTGTACAGGTTCAATCAGAAGCTGATGAGCACTCTCAAAGATGTGATCTCCCTGAAGTTCAAGAGCTTACAAGGGGATGGAGTCTTGTTCCATGGAGAAGGTCAACGTGGCGATCACATCACCTTGGAGCTCCAGAAGGGCAGGCTTACCCTGTACCTAAACTTGGGTAGGGTCAGGCTCTGCTCATTATTTTCATGGGTTGGGCAACAGACTACTACATTCTTCAGGAGGTCATGGTCATATGCACTGGTGCCTCTGATGTGTCAGATACAAATCACTGCATACACTATGGCGTACTTCCTTCATCTGTGCGGGGATAGAAAACTATCATATTTTGCAATGTTTATAATGCTGCTGTATGAAAGAGTTTCAAGGTAATTATTAGATATTTATTTGACTACTTCTGTACTTATCTGTTTATGTCTTTTAGTAATTCAAACTCTAAAATAACTGTTGCAAGTTTACACGCACATATTATAAGCTTGCTCACAATTTATACCATTAGGTACATTTGTGAAAGTTAAGGGAAAGTTCAAGGGAAAATTGCTGGAAAAACATTTTCATTGTTTCAAGTTTTTTTTTTTTCAGAAGTCAAATACATGTAGGGGGAAAATTGTAAGATCCTGGACACTTCAGGGAAATCCTGTTTACTTTCAGTAGTCTGGCTACGGCAGGGTGAGCTGTACATTTATTGAACACAAGCTACTTTAGTGTAGAATGCCCCTCCTGCCTCTAGCACACTTAGGATTCCAGCTTACCACTGTAGGAGGGATTCTATCATTGCTTCCTACAGGCGGAGGGAATTACCTGTTAGTATTTACTATCAAACAACAAAGATGGAAAGACATAGCAAATGGCAGTCTATAAGCTCAAGTTGTGTGGGGACTGGAAAAACAACAACGAACATATTTTAGCAATTAGCAGAAGAGACATCAGATTAAAGATTCAAGAAAAGTCCCAAACCAAACCTTGTAGGGCTTTATTCTTTGGCATTTCTAAGAATCTTCTTGGCCTCCACTGTGAGTATGGGCAAGGCAGCAGAAAGAACCTGCAGGTATCCAAGATTAACTCATAACTAATGCATTAAATTAAATATAAACCACTTACAACACAGTATGTTGTAGTTCAAGTGTTACTCTTTAATGACTCCCCAATTCATATTACCTAGTTATAAGTCCCAAGTCTGACATGGGCAGAGTCAGTTGTGTGGTGCGATTTCACAAGATACTTCTCCTTGGCCTACTTTGTTAGGTTGGAACATTGATTATTTTCCTCAACTAGGAGGTAGTGGGAAAGAGTTCTTCTTTCAATCTGTAAGAGAGTTAGGGAGATTCCTGTTTATACTTATTGTACATCTTATTCAGCTCACCTGTGGCAATCTGCCCTCTGTAGAATACAACATTCAGAGCCCACAAGGGCAGAAAGAGTCGAAGAGTAAAAGAATCACATGACTGGAATGTGCAGGAACTAAACAACACATCAATAGTGCTGATAGGTCACTTATCCTTACAACGGTTCAGTGCCTTTGAACTTAGGCAGAACGTTTAGGTGTTACCCAATACATAGAGCTGAAGTATAGTGAGATCTCAGACTAGAATAGACATGTGCAGAGCAGGATACCCCTCAGAGCCAAGTCCATGGTTCAGAGGTTGAAGTTCTTGACTGCAGGATCCACTCAGAAAGACATCTGTGATAGTTTTTCACATCCTCCAAAGAGTACAACACACATTTACTTACCTCTTTGAAATTCAAGCATTTTAAGAAGCCCACTCACATATATTTATAGAATGTTATCACATTTATGGGGACATTGCTTTTTCCAAGTTGCCATTTTTGAAAGCCCACATTCAGTTACTGTCCCAAACTTTTTGAATATAAAAATGCTGTGTAAGTTTAGTACAGTGAACCCTTGACTTACCAACTCAATTTGTTTGTGAGAGCTGATTGTAACTCCACTTGGTTGTAATACCCATAATGCATTCCAGACCTCCCAAAGCACCCCTTAGCTAACATTTTCATAATAAAAAAGTGTTGTATAATGTGTGTGCTTTACCAGAAACACCAATAATTTTCCTACTGTATTCACAAAAAAGTTATAAAATGTGCCTGTTATACCAAAAACAGTAATTTCACACTGTACTCCACGTTCAAGTTGACATCATTGGCTTGCAGGAAGGGAGGATGGAAGAAGGCAGTTATTGTTTGGAAGGATAGTCCCCTCCCATAGGATCATCAGGAATCTGGCTCTCTGGTGTCCTTTCTCTCCTCAGAAGAGTCTGTAGCCCACTAGGGCCTGCTTCTGGATTACCAGGTCTCAACCTTTTCAGAACTAAAATCTGGTCTAAGGTTTCTGTTTCTGTCTTTTCTTTAACACTTTTCTTTTCAACTGGGATTGCTTTCTTTTCCTTACCTTCCTTCCTTAGCTTCTTTTCCAGTGTTTTGGGGGATATTTTGATAGTAGTAACCATAGCAATTATGTTATAGCACCGACTGAAATCACATCCACAAACACATGCATCTGGGCACTTACATACCCTGTTCCAGCATCTCAAGTCTTTGTTCCCAACCACACAAACGACTGGCTTGTGAGTCATAACTCAAGATTTGATGCTGAGTTAAACCTAACATTCTGGTCATAAGCCAAATTGTTTGTATGTCAAGCTGGTCATACCTTGAGGGTCCTCTGTACATATAATGTAAATCATGCAACAGTTCACTTTATCTCTCAACCCATTCATTGATGTCACCACTTGCTTAAGATTGTATCATTGCAAAGATGCATGGCTGGGATAAGTGCTCTCTTCTATCATTCCCCAATGTCCAGACATTAATCATTAATGTGTTGTGAACCTTCAAACAATTATATATTAAA
>RJWT010023368.1:0-16763 GCA_004365215.1 Cuniculus paca | reverse complement strand
ACAGAACATGCTTAAGTAACTACAAAGGAATTGAAATAATCCCATGCATATTATCTGACTATAGCACAATAAAATTGGAAATTAATGACAAAAACCCCACAAGAACTCTATAAACACATAGAAATTAAATAACACTCTCCTAAACAACCAATGGGTCATGGATGAAATTAAAGAAGAAATTAAACAATATCTACAATTGAACAAAAATGTAAATACAATTTACTGGAACCTGTGGGACACAGTGAAAACAGTCCTCAGAGGGAAATTTATAGTGGTAAGTTCCCACATCAGGAAAATGGAAGGAACACAAATAACCAACCTAATGCTGCACCTAGAACTTCTAGAAAAAGAAGAGCAAGTCAAGCCCAAAGCCCAAAGAAGGGAGGAAATTATAAAGATTAGAGCAGAAATCAATGCAACTGAAACTTTGAAAGCAATACAAAGAAAATGAATTGAAGAGTTGGTTCTTTGAAGACTAAATAAAATTGATAAACCCCTAGCCAACCTGATCAAAAAGAGGAAAGAAAAACCTCAAATCCATGAAATAAGGAATGAAAAGGGTGAAATCACTACAGAGCCTGTGGAAATTTAAAAATCTTTACTCTCAGAGGTTCAATGACACAGAAGAAATGGATAGATTTTCAGAAACATGTGAATTACCAAAGCTGGGTCAAGAAGATGTAAAATGGAATAATCCAATTTCAGTTAAGGAAGTTGAAAATGTAATTAGAAACTTACCAACAAACAAAAGCCCAGGTCCTGATGGATTCACAGCTGGATTCTATGAGAAATTCAAGGAAGATTTAATGCCATCACTCCTCAAACTCTTCAATGAAATTGAAAGGAAAGCAAGTCTCCCTAGCTCATTCCTGGAAGCAAGTATTATGTTAATACCAAAACCAGAGAAAGACTCAACCAAAAAAGAGAATTACAGGACAATCTCCCTAATGAACACAGATGCAAAAATTTTCAATAAAATACTGGCGAATAGAATGCTGCAAATCATCAAGAAGATTGCACACCATGATCAAGTACAATTCATCCCTGGAATGCAGGGGTGGTTCAACATACACAAATCAATAAATGTAATGCACTATATCAACAGAACCAAAGACAAGAATCACATGAGCATCTCAATAGATGCAGAAAAAGCTTCTGACAAAATCCAACACACATTCATGATAAAAAACCCTATGGAAAATTGGATTAGATGGTCTTTACCTCAATCCAAGGAAAGCCATATATGACAAGCCAATAGCCAACATCTTACTAATTGGGCAAAAGCTGAAAACATTCAACCTAAAATCAGGAACAAGACAAGGATGTCCATTATCACCACTCCTATTCAATGTAATTCTGGAAACATAAGCCAGAGGAATTAGACAAGAGAGAGAAATAAAAGAAATAAGGATAGGAAAGGAAGAAGTTAAATTATCATTATTTGCAGATGACATAATACTTACTTTACATAGGAGACCCCTGAAACTCCATGAAAAACTTCTAGATGTAATAACCAAACTCAGTAATATAACTGGATATGAAGTCAGCACTTGAAAGTCAATAGCATTCCTGTACACAAACAACAAACTCACTGAGAGACAAATAAGAGAAACCACAACTTTCACAATAAAATTCCCTCAAAAATGAAATACAGGAATCAATCTAACAAAGGATGTAAAAGGTCTATACATTGAAAATTGCATTATTCTGAAAAAAGAAAGATTTCAGAAAACAGAAAGACATTCCTTGTTCATGGATAGGAAGAACAAACATTGTGAAAATGGACAGACTTGCAAAACTGTTGTACAGATTTAATGCAATCCTGATTAAAATACCATTAGCATACCTCACAGATCTAGAGAAATCATTCCTAAAATTCTTCTGGAACCACAAGAGACCTAGAATATCACAGGCAATTCTGGGCAAAAAGGCAAGGCAGGAGGCATCACAATCCCAGACTTGAAATTTTACTACAAAGCTACTGTGATAAAATCAGCATGGTACTATAATAAAAACAGACCTGAAGATCAATGGAATAGATTAGAAGATACAGCCACAATGACAAACACACTCAGCTACCTTATCTTTGATGAAAGGGTCAAACATATTTACTGGAAGAAAGATAGCTTCTTTAATGAGTGATGTGGGAAAAATCTGGCTTTCCATATGCTGAAAACCAAAACTAGACCCATGCCTATCACCAAGCATTAAGCCAAAGTCAAAATGGATCAAAGATCTAAATATTAAAACAGAAACACTAAATCTGCTGGAAGACAAAGTAGGTGGAAATCTTGAAGATATAGGGCTAGGCAGAGAATTCATGAGCAAAAATCAAACTGCATGGGAAATATTTCCTGGAATCCACAACTGAGATCTCATCTTATTGAAAAGTTTTTGCACGTCAGAAGAAATCTCCAACAGAGTGAAAAGAAAACCCACAAATTGGGAAAATATCTTAGTCAACTGTCCCTCAGAAAAAGGACTTCTATCTAGAGCATATAAAGAATTTTAAAAAATCAGTCTCCCAAAATTCAAAGACCTAATCCAAAAATGAGCATCTGAGATGAATATACACTTCTCAGATGAAGAAATACAAATGGCAAATAAATACATGAAAAAATGTTCACCATCATTGGTCATTAGAGAAATGCAAATTAGAACAACACTGAGATTCCACCTAGCTCCAGAAAGAATGGCTAAGATCAAGAAAAAAACCAATAACGAGTGCTGGAGAGGTTGTGGGGAAAAAGGAACTGCTCTCCACTGTTGGTGGGAGTCTAGGCTGGTGAAGCCATTGTGGAAGTCAATGTGGAGGTTCCTCAAAAAGCTATGACTAGAGGTTCCATTTGACCCAGCTATTCTGCTTCTGGGCATATTCCCAGAAGAATTGAAAACATCATACCACAGTGATATATGTGCACCCATGTTTATAGCAGCACGATTTGTAATAGCCAAATCTTGGAAGTAACCCAAATGCCCATCAACTGAGGAATGGATAAAAAAGATGTGGTAGTTTTATACAATGGAGTACTACTCAGCTATAAAGAAAGATCACATTGAGGCTTTTATAGGTAAATGGGTGCAACTTGAGACCATACTCATAAGTGAAATAAATCAAACCCACATGTGTACACACCATATTGTCTTCCTAGTTTAAGAAACTGAAAGGGTAAATGAGATGCAAAATCTTCAATAACTAATGTGAAAGGGTAAGAAACTGCTCAAAAGGAAAAAATAACTCAAGGAAAAGGAGAAAAGAAGGAAGGGAAAGTAAAAAAGATATAAATTTGTATATATACACTTAAGATAGCTAAGATGATTGTACTACTAATTGTATTAGTTCTTGGTACAAAACAGTTAACATTCATAGGATTAGATCAATTTGGCATGTCTGTATCTGGTAATGTCAGTAACTCTTTTGAAGATAACTACACAAAATAACAACTTTTGTTATGTTCCTACTACCTTGTTTTGAAAGCCTATATTGCTATTGTTTTGGGCTATTATTGTTATTTATTTGTCTCTTTAGTTTGCTTTTCTTGTGTTTTGTTTTGTTATTCCATCTAACACAGAAAGGATAGATGTATATGTATAGGCTTACACATGCCTAGAACTACTCCTAAAGAGTTTACAAGAATGATTTTATTATGTGTGGTGATATGAACAGCTATTTTGAAGAAAACAGGAAACATTATGGTAGCCATTGTTGATATCCTCTTGTCTGGTTTTGAAGGCATATAATGTTTTCATTCTTTTGTATTGATTGGTCTGATACTATTTTGTTTTGTTTGAATTTACTGTGTGTGAAGATATGAACACCTATTCTGAAGAAAACAGGAGACACTATGGTAGCCACTGTCGATTTCCTGTTGTCCTGTTTTGAGGTCCTGTATTGCTTGCATTGTTCCATTCCAATTTGCTTTGTTCTGTTTTATTTTGTTTTGTTCTATTATCTTTAAAATAAAAAAAACATGGATAGTTATAACTGATATGTATTGACTTATTCTTATTATGTTATTTTCCTGTTGTTGGCTCCTCCATTAGCCCCTTCCTCTAATTATTTGCCTTGCCTAGTGGATTCCTTTTGTTGGGGCTCATGGAGCTGTAGTCGTTATTATCTCTTCCTAGAATGTCTGTCAGAACATTTTAGAGTGCTGGTTTGGTGGTTATAAATTTCCTTAGACGTTCTTTGTCATGAAAGTATATTATTTCTCCATCAGTTTTGAAAGATAGTTTTGTGAGGTACATAAATCTAGGTTGAAAGTTGTTTTACTTTAGAGCTTGGATTATTTTACTCCAAGCTCTCCTTGAGTTGAGAGTTTGTGTTAAGAAGTCAGTTGTGATTCTGATGGACTTTCCTTTATAGGTGATTTGCTTCTTTTCCCTAACAGTTTTTAAGATTCTATTCTTATGTTGAAATCCTGGAATCTTGAGTATGATATCACTGGCTGTAGAATTTTGACTGGCTAATTGGAGTGCTATGTGCCTCACTTATCTCTTTGTCAAATTATTTTCTTCTATGAGGAAAGTTTTCTGCCATGACATCTGTGAACATTTTTAATATCATTTGTGATATTCCCTGATTTTTCATTGACTCCAATCAATCCTTAATTATTCTTCTTTGTCTCATCTAGCAACTACTGTATTGATTTCTCATGGTCCTTTGCTGTTTTTGAGAATTTTTTCTTTTCCTGATTGCTAATTACAAACTTGTCTTCAATATCTGAGATCCTGTCCTCACATTGGCCCAATCTGCTTCAAGTGCTTTCAATGAAATTTTTATTCCATAATTTTCTTAAACTCATCTATTTTTTTGTCTGTATCTGCTCTAGTGTCACTGAGCATGGTTTTTATCTGAGAAATTATTTCTGATTTCACTGTTTCCAGAGCCTCATTCAATTGCTTTGTTGTTACCACTTCACGGAGGCCAGTTGGAAGGTTTTCAGATTGTCCCACATCATTGTCCCCTGGATTTACCTTTGGTGAACTTGATGTCTGGGGTTGCATTTTGTTTAAGTGTCTTCTCATTTTTTCTTTCTTTTCTTGGTTTAATTCCTGCGGTGATGCTTGTAGATTACCTGTGGTGGATTGCTTTATTGCTAGTATGTAGGATCCATAGGTGAGGACTACTTCTCTGAGGCATCTTCCAGGTGTAACTGGTTTTTGGGTTTGAGTCTATTGGAAGGGCTTACCTCTTCAGTTTGTTGGAGATGAGAAGTTGTTTGGCCCAGTTCCTGGTTCTTTGGTGCTGTGCCACAGTATTATCTATGACCCTTAGTTAATCTTAGTCATAGAATACCAGGACAAACGGCTGTTTAGAATGATTATGTCAATTTTGGCTATGGTGGTACCAATTGCATCAAACACATCCTAGAAAATGACAGGCTGAGATAACCCTCAATTTGCCAGTTTTAGCCATATGAACTGGATTTCTTGGTTATATAACACAATCTAAAATAAACCAGAAAACTACATGCAGTATGAAAGTCAATTTTGCTCTCAGGGTTAAAATTTAAAATGGATTAAGGTGAAAATAGAGAAGTGAAAGAAGAGGAAGAGATTAGAAGTAAGGTTGAGGACAAAGGGAGATCACCCCAACTTTGGGAAACTGGTGCAGATGACTGAAGGAAAAGAGAAATGAAAGAGATAAAAGGAAGAACTGAACAGAACCACAACCATAAAGAGGCTAGAAAAAGCAATCACACTAATACAAAAACGAGATCAAACAATGAAAGAGAAAGAGAAAGAGAAAAAAAAGAAAAAGCCCACTTCCAGGGTTCTTTCTGGTTTCATTAGTAGATAATATGTGAAGACAGAATCCCAATTTGTGCAGACCTATCCCAGTATGCCAGCAGTAGCTTTTTGGTGGGGTAGTGGATAATCTCAGCAGGCCTGCCCTGAGACCAGACTCACTGGGCTTGCTGCCATTCAGGATCTCCTAGATGGAACCAGCAGTAATTCTTTGTTCTGAGCTCAGCCGGCCCATCTGTAGCATGGCTCCTGGCTAATCACTCTCTCCTGTGGAAGGATTAAGTCCTCTGCACTCACCACCAGCCAGTGTAGTCCCTCACATCTGCTTCTCCCCTCCACTACCATGTTTTTCTGCAGAAGCCTCCAGGGTCACCAGCTGTCATCATAATTCTGGTTCCACAAGTTTGAACCACTGTTCTTAGGCAGTGAGTCCCATCTCAGGGAGAAGGTGCCACCAGCTACCTCTTCTTCATTGGAGTTTCTCTCTTCACTCTCTCCATAGGCTTCATTTCACACTTCAGATCATTTCTGGGTCCAGTGGACCCACTTCCCTCCTTTCCGTCTTCCTCATGATGCTATATTCCAGTGTCTGAATGGTAACTCTCAAAAAGGCTGTTGTCTCTGCTGCTTACTGCTCCACCACCTTGATTTGCATTTTTCTCTTTAAAATGAAAAAGTCTGGAGGCATCTTGTTGCCTTGTTTTTTCATATTTATATGTGCATGCATGTGCATGCATGCTGAGGCTTGAAAGTCAATTGGAATAGAGAAGCTTTGTTGTTAGTGTGGCAATCTTTTCAGTTACTGGATGTTTCCTTCTGATGTGACCTTGGGTTTGGTTGGTTTTGGTAGGTATTTATGTACTTCTTCACCCTACTCAGCCTACTAGAATTAGTCCCAGTCTCTGAGTTGCAAAGATAGAAACACTGCCAGTTATACCAGTATTTATAGAACCAATAATGTATCAATCATGTACTTTATAATAATGTACATTACAATCATGTTTTAGAAATTTCACTCTCTTTTCAATCAGCCAGAAGACTATGATGTATTACTATGGACAGACTGGGATTTGGAGGATGAGGGAAGACAAAAGGAAGAGGAAAAGAATCAGAATAGATCAGAATCAGGAATAACAGTAAATGAAAGAAAAAGAGGTCAAAGTTTGTTGATATTATACTTTGCAATGACGTTTTTTATTTAAAACAACCTGAAGTATTTTGCAAACCAATATGTATTTATTTAATGAATTTTAAAAATATAATTACATATACAATATATGTCATATTGCATCACATTGAATGGAATAATCTGAATATTTTGATATTTCAACAGTTTGCAGTAATATGGATATATGTACATTTATATAAATGTTTACAGTAAAATACTGTAAATTACTACAAGTAAAATAAACACATGAAACTTAAGATTGCAATAGATATTTTGCAAGAGATATTTATAATAGATACTCAACAATAGAATATTTTTCCATATTTCAAAATAATGTGGAAATGTGTCTAGGCTAATACAACAATTTTCATGTACCGATCATTCAGAATTAACAGGCATTAACTTAAAAAAACATTTTTTTTAGTAGGGAGGTGGAGGGAAGGAGGAAAAGGGGATGAGAGAAGAGTTAAGAGGTGCTATGTACATGTACCAACTCCACATATGAAATGCTAAGTATAATCAGAGGTTGAAGGAAGTTGTGAGAAGGTCAGAATATGCTGTCTGTTAATACACTGATAGCTTGTTTTTGAATCCCCTGTAGACACAATTTTTGGTGCAAGTTACTCTAACATGCCCAAGAAAGATACTACATAGGCTGAAGAATTAGTTAATTGTTATCTTCCTTTTTACAATACAAATACCTCCGATAGATACACACTAGAATGAATGGAGAAAAAGTAAAGAAAGAGAAAGAATAAGAATAGGAAAGAAATACCACACAAAAACAAAAACACAAAAGCAAAATATCCTCTTGGTCCCAATAATATTAAAGACTGAATTCTGCCAGTGTGCTCTTTCTCTGTTCACAAACTGAGAAGCATTGACTCATGGGCAGGGGGTGGTCTGTATGGATCATTGGGCCTGGCTTCTTTCTTCTGCAGGCAATGTTTTAGTTGGTTTTTGTTGTGCTTCTGAGAGTATGACTTAACCAGAGGATTTTTGCCTTTGTCATATGATCAGACTGTCAATTGTTCAGAGATGGGGACAGTGCAATGTGTTTAGGGAAGTACCCAGTTGTCTTGGTTACTTTTCTCTCATTGCTGAGACAAAATACCCAACACCCAAAATTAGGAAAGGAAAGGTGTATTTCTTACAGTTTGGAGGTTTCGGTCCATACCCAGTTGGCTCCAAGGCAGGGTGGCATGGCTGAGGGGGCAGCCGTTCATTGCGGCCCACATGTGGCAAGAGTGAACAGGGCAAAGAGCGGCAAGAGAGACAGAACATGCCTTCTTCCCTCCTTTATATAGTATGTAGGCTCCACCCCTGCATGGGTGCAGCACTCACACCAATAATCCCCTCACTGATCCCAGCACTAATCTCAGTGCTAAACCCAGTGCTAGACAATGAATCAATCACAAATGCTAGATTCAGTCACTTCCATGACTACATGAGGCTTGTGGGGGGCCACCTATATACAAACCATAATGCCAGTCTTTCACTGATTTCTGAAAGGGACATCTTGATCTCTGCTCCTTTTCCTCCATAATCTCTATATCTGTCTGTACGTTCTTTTTTCTGTAAAGCTCCAGATTACCCCCCCCATGCCATGCGTTTGGGCTAAGCTGCTTCTATCCAGCTCTTCACACACATCTTCATGTCCAGACTTCATAAAGTATCACTATCCAGCCCACAAGTTCTGTGGTGCTTTGGGGTGACACCTAGCAGCTTTTGGTTAGGGTTTGGGGGATTCCCATGTAGGCACCAAATGGTGAGTGGTGGTCATGTAACCTAGGCAGAGAATTCCATGATGTTTGGGGTTATAGTGGAAGAGTGTCTATTTTGGTACTGCTAAAATTCTTTCTCTCCCTAGCATCTCACCAGTCACAACTACTGCCCAAACCTACAACCTCTTGAGCCAGAGCTCTCAGTGTCAGGCTCCATGTCCCTAATCAGTACTGTACCCTTGTTTTCAACTTCCCCAGGGGCTTGCTGGTGCTAGCTCAGTCACTGCCCTACTTTTAGATCCTCTAGTGCCCTCATCTATGAATACCTGACTTCTTGGGCTGCCTCTCCTAAGGGGGGGAGTGGACAGATTAAGAGTGTATTCCAGAATCCTGGCTGCTACTTTGTCACTGGCTCCTTCCCTCAAGACATTAAAGACTTTCCCATGATGCTGTGTTCCCCAGTCATGGAATATAAGTTGTGCCATGATCCAGGGGTGACTCAATTTCTCTTTCTAGCCACCCTTAATACTGGACTTGATCTGGTAGGTTATTGCCTCAGATTGTTTTCTCATATTTGTGTTTGCTTGCCTTCCTTGTTTCTAAGTACCTGTGCTTCTCAGTGTACTTTCTCTGTGCTTCCCTGTTACAGCTCAGGGTCTGGTTGGCCATGATGGAATTTCCTCAGAATTCTTTGCCTATCTCTAGTTCATGGCATTTTTTGCCTGCTTTTTTTCTTTAAGTTTTTACATTTTTATGTATGTATATCTATGCCACATCTCCAGTTTGTGTTTAGATGTTATGTGTAGAATGAGATTTGTATTTTTCTTGTCATATCCAACTGTTTCAATATCATTTGTTTAACAGATGACTTTTTTTTCTATTAAGGTGTTTTTTCAGCTTTCTTAAAATCAACTCATCAAGTATAGGTCTGTTTCTGGAAGCTCTGTTTTGTTTTATTGACTTATATGTCTCTCATTTTTAATAAGTATTAAAGTCAAGCAGTTGTCTCTTGCAATTTCTTCCTTTTCAGGAGTACATTTAATTATTCTAATTCCTTTGCTTTTTCACATAAATTTTAGTCAACTTGTTTACATCTATAAAATTTTTCTGAATTTGTATCAGAATTTCACTAAATATATCCATCAATTTGTGCAGAATAATCATTTTAACATTGGGTCTACCAATACATTCCCATGTTGTTATCCTCCATTTATTATGGTGTTTGATTTTTCTGTTAATATTTTGTAGTTTTGACACATAGAATATTAAAACATTTGCTAGATTTATATAAAAACAATTCCTTTTTGAGTTATTATGCCCAGTATTTTTCCTTTTATTTCCATTTCTACACTTATATTGTGAATTGATAGAAATATAAATTATGTGTGTCTTTGTTGATTCTGTATCTTGGACTCAAACTCACCATTGTCTCTGTTTAGATTCCTTGTATGTCTCCACCAATAATCATGTTGTCTAAGAATAGGACAGTTTTGCTTCCAATCTATACAAATATTATTGCCTGTCCTTTTATTATACTGGCTATGATTTATTATAAGATTTTGAATAAAAATGATGAGCAGATACCCTTGATTTTTTCTAATCATATCACAGAACATTTGATTTTTACTATTACCTATGGATATTTGCTGTATTGTTTTGTTTTTTGTGAATATGTTTATCACACTGAGAAAGTTCTCTTCTAGTAGCATGCTCAGAATTTTTATCATGAATATATGTCTCATTTTTTGTACTTTATCTTAATGAATTGACATGATCATATTTTTTCTTTGACTTTAATACTGGTAATTACATTTGTTGATTTTTAAATATTGACACAACCTTGCATTCTTGAGATGAATGATCCTTGATTGTACTTTATTATTTTAACATATTTTTAATTCGATTTGATATTTTCTTGAAAATTTTCATGTATGTGCTCATGAAATATATTGGTCTATTTTTCTGAATTAAGTCATCTAGTTATTATGGTAGTATATGAGAGGTTTCTGCCCTAGTATAAATTACTGGACATTATGGTGATGGTCTACCCTGATCACCAACCCCCTCCATTTCCTTCAGCCCTGATTACAACTTCCTCTTTCCTTTCCCAAGCATGTGAAGAGAATTCCAATCAGTTTCTTGGGCATTGTCAATGCTTGCCCTAAGTTCTGCTTCTGGTCAGAGGTCATATAACTTCCTGCCTCCTCTATATCCGGTACAGGAGGTAGCTCAACTGCTTGAGTTGTATGCTCCTCTCTGCATCCTCAGTAAAAGGCATTTTTCCCTCTTTTTTCCTTTTTTCTGCTTCTCTATTGCACTGGAATATGCTAACATTTGGTGCACATGACTTGGATGACAGTGTGTTGGCTCCTGGGGGTCACCCTTGGTATTGAGCTCACCTGTTTATGAACCACCCTTTCCTTCCTCCAGGATCTGCTTATTTGCCATAACCCCTTGCATCCAACACTGACCTACCTCATTTGTCACAGGTGAGCCACCTTTTCATCCAGAGTTTCCTGTTTCTGTTTCTCAGTCTATAGCAGTTCTCACACTCCTTGGTTGCCTGAGGCAGAGCTGTTAGTCTTAGAAATTTGTGGGCCTATGTGGAAACTTCTTACCCTCCAATCCATCCCTTGGATAAAGATAATTGTTCTCACATTCCTTGGTCAGTCCCGAGGCAGAACTAGTGAGAATGGGTGTTGGGGCCTTCTCTTTCACACTCTCAAAACAGGTGATGACTTCTTTTGAAAAGTGTGACCTAGGGAAGCTTTCACATTCCTTGGGCAGGGCTTACTGCTCTCATGTCCTGAGGCAAAGCTGTCCTCTTGGCTTGCCTCTAATTCAGTCACTATGGGGAATACTATTCTCTGTCCTCCCAAAACACACACCTCTGGGGTGCCTGGTTCATAACCTTGGTGCCCTTGGCCTCAGAAAGGCTGTAAAAACCAAAAAACTTTTCTTTTATTTATATAACTTTTGTCATGGCAATGGCAAGTTGGCAGAAATTCCTTATGTCCAGGCCTTTTTCACTCTGAGGATGTGCCCCTCTCTTACTGTCTTCCTTCCCTCCCCACCAGACCCCTTAGATGATGTGTCTCCTGTCTTTACTCTCTCTCCCATATCCCTAAACCCAAACCCCTTGGCCTTCTCAACCAGAGGTTTGCTCACTCCTAGAAGTCTCTAACTCTTCCTTTATTTCCTCTCCCCAACCTCAGACTCCTGAATCCCCTCAACCTGAGCCAACTATCTCATCAGAAGGCTCCTCTCTTGCATTGCCACTCTCCAAGCCAGTTCACCACACTCAGTCTCGTGTTTCTCAGCCACCTAGAAAATCACATGGTATTTGACCACCATCTTGTGATTCCATGCCACATGGTCCTTAGCAGCCATCTTGCTGCAAGTCACATAGAGGACAGCTGCCATCTTACAGTCCTTCACCATGTGACAATCCACCTCCATCTTATTGTGGGTCCCATAGTAACCAGTTGCCACCTTGTGGTTCCCTGTTACATGGTGATGAACAGTCATGTTATGATCTATCACCATGTAACTGCCCACAGACACCTGCAGGGTGGTTGGCTGCTTGGTGGCCATCTACACCTCCCACTCCACAGCTTTCTCAGCCTCAATATCTATTTCCTCTTCAGGAATAGGCTGGTTCTGAGGGACTAGTTTGTATTTATGTTCCTTTTTCTCTCACTGACCTATCTCAGATTAACCCTAAATCAGTTTCCTTGTCTGTTTGACCCACAAACTTATATTAGTTTAAATTTATGACTAATTACTATGATTTACATTTCAAGGGTGTTTATGTGATTCTAAACACCACCCTCAGCTCACAAGAGCTGATTCAGCTATGGCAAGCAGCTTGAGAGGAAGCCAATCATAGATACACCCTTGTTTTGCTATTTTATTTCAAGAGATCTCTGTTAATTGACCTACAAAAAGGTTAATTCAAATTTGCCAAATATATTTGAGTGCACTCTGATTATGTAAAATGTTTATCTGTTAAATTGCATATGTTTCTATGTCCAATCTATACAGATCATCTATATGTTTCTTTGTCATATCCACAAGCAGCTGTTCTTTTTATTTGAGCTTAACAATCTTTTCTCTTTTCCTTTTAAATTTTCAGATCATTTAATCCAAGTTTATTTGGGTTATAGATTTAAAAAGCAAGCTTCTACCTGGGTTGATAGCTGCTTAAAATTATGCTACTTGAGTCTCTCATTGTTTAAAAAATTAATGGGTTAAAACGTTATGATTGGGTTTTTCATAAGTCATCAAAAATTATTAAGATAAATAAAATCCCTTGGGGTGGGGAGAGAGTGGACAGGACTTCAATTGATGAATGGGAAAGTGGCCATCTGATAACCTTTAACCAGTTCTTATTAATTAATTGGAGGCCCCAATAACCTCCATAGCCTTATGGGAGACACCCCAACTAAAGTTATAAAAATATATTAAGGTTCCTGATTTAAAGATGCTAATACAAAGGTTTCATATGGCTAAGACAATTCATTATTGCTGTTCTTATGGTACATTCATACCATAAAGTATACAAATCTGAAATATAAAATTAAGATTGTTTTCCAGACATCTGTCTCTTTCTTGTACTACAGCCAGGAGATTCAAGTCAAACCAACATGAGGTCACCAGTCAAATGATAAATTTTTAAACAAAAATTTATGTTATGTATATGCTATATATGTGCCACTATATTTAGAGATGCTTAGACATTGAGCAGTCCAAACAATGTCACAAATTTCTTCAGTGACATTATATTAAAGATAAGTTAAGTAAAAGCTTCTTATATATTGGATAGAGATAATTTACCAAAAAGAGAGTATCTTATATTAAAAATGCAAATTCAGGTGTGTTACAAAATGTCATCTTAAATGTTAAAACACTCATGGTTAACAGAAAATGACAGTTCCATTTAACCTTCTAACATGCTTGATAGTCGGAATAATGTAAAACCAGGCTCTCAAGAAGGGAAAATTCTTATTAACTCTTATTTTATTTCTCAGTCTGCCCCCAACATTTGGGTGAAATTATAAAAGGCTGAACTTGGCCCTCAAACCCCACAGAGAGACCTTAACATGGCTTTTCATGTTTTCAACAACAGAGATAAAACTCAAAAGGAAGAAAAAGAAACTTATAAGTATCAGTCTGATATTTTAGCAGTGGCACTCATGGCTCCTAAGACAGGCAAACCGAAACAAGGTAGAGCTGCCTGAGCCCCTCCCAGACCATGCTTCAAATGTGACAAGGAAGGACACTGGACAAGAGAATGCCCCAGACCATGATCTCCTCTGGGGCCTTGCCCCCTCTGCAATCTCAAGGGCCACTGGAAGAGCAACTGTCCTAGCCACCAGAGAGCAGGTAAACCATCCTCTAATTCCTTGCCCTCATAGGAGATCCAGTCACCACCAGATTTATTGCTGGTTGATCTACTTGGACTTGCTGCTGAAGAAGATTGATGGGGCTTAGGGCCCATGGGCCCCATTGAGGTATCCTTCTTGGAGTCCTGAGTCTCACTGGAGGTCTCAGGTAAGACAATTTCTGTACTTACAGACATTGGGGCTACATATAGTGTTCTTCCTGAGTTTTCAGGCTGTTGTATTAAATCCTCAGTCTCTGTAGTGGGTGTTAATGGCCAACCTACACAGCCTCCTCAAACAGGGCCCATTCCATGCAGGTTCCAAATTCACTTCTTCACCCATAGCTTTCTAATGATACCAACAAGTCCCACACAGCTTTCAGGTAGAGATCTTCTCCAAAAGCTTAACTTCTCCTTTACCTTTTTCCTCCCCACAGCTCTCATCCTCCAAACACCAACACAGTACACCACAAACCCATCCCCTCCTCTCCCTCCTTCTCTTGTCAATCCCATAGTCTGGGACACTTCCAACCCCATCCATGCTACCCATGCTATACCTGTATTAATTTGTATCAGAGACCCTTCAATCTTTCCTTGTGTTCCCCAATATCCTATAGCTCCCAAGCATCTACAGGGACTCAAATCTATAATCAGGCATCTTTTAGACAATGGTTTTCTTAAACCTACCCATTCACCCTATAAAACTCCCATTCTTCCAGTACTCAAGCTTAATGGGTTCTATTATCTGGTACAAGACCTTAGGGTAATCAATGACACTGTTACCCCAATTCACCCAGTGGTATCAAACCCTTATACTATGCTCTCTCATGTTCCTCCCTCCACCACTCACTTCAGAGTCCTAGACCTTAAAGATGCTTTTTTTTTACCATCCCCCTACATCCTGATTGTCAGGCTTTCTTTGCATTTACATGGACTGACCCAGACACTCTCAGGTCTCAACAACTGAACTGGACAGTGCTCCCTCAAGGGTTCAGGAATAGACCCCATTTCTTCAGCCAAGCTCTTGCTGCTGATCTTACAGCTCTTACCTCAGACCCAGCACTCTCCTTCAATATGTTGATGACCTTCTCCTGTGTTCTCCATTCCACACTTTAGCTATGCAACAGTCACTCTCCTCAATTTTCTCTCCAATCATGGGTATAGGGTTTTCCCTGGTAAAGCCCTAGTAGCTTCCCCAAAGGTTAAATATCTGAGTTCTTGTCTCACTTACAGTGACACAATCATAGCCCTTCCCACCCCTAGTCTATAATTTCCCAAACATGATTTTACTGTCAGGCCTTGCATTTCTCATGCTTCCTCTTCTTTCCAGCTCAACCCCAGGACCAAGGACAAGTCTTACCTACACTTTTATTTTTACCCTTTCAGGTGGAGGAAAAATTACATCCCATAACTTCACCCCTCCTAACTCCATACTTGTTTTTTAAATTCCCTACTGTCACCTTAGACCTTATGCACAAACCTGGCATAAGGGAAAACCTAACCAAAACAAAGTAATTTGCCAATCTGTCAGTTAAACTATGGATATTCTTTCTCACCATGGTCCTGGTGGAATGGCACATTCAGATCATGGGCACCTTCCTTCTAACTCTACTGGATCCTTTAATTATGATAGTGACCTACCTTCTCATAGCACCTTGCCGTTTTATTTTTCTCCAATCTAGGATGTGAGCCTTCACCAATGACAAACTCCTTGTCCTGGCTGAAACACCTGATACCAGTTTCTACATGGACATCAACTGTCATCCGGTCAACCCTCCTGACCCCCAACACAATGCTCCTATCCAGCAGGAAGTAGTCAGAGGGAGATGTCACCTTTTTTTTTAACAATACAAAGATAGGAATGAGAGGTTTCTGCCCCGGTATAAATTACTGGACACTGTGGTTGTGGTCTGCCCTGACCAACAACCCCCTCCCACCCCTTGAGCCCTGATTGCCACTTCCTCTTTCCTTTTCTGAGTTCATGAAGAGAATTCCAATCAGTTTCTTGCATATCATCAATGCTCACCCCAAGCACTGTTTCCTTCTGGTCAGAGGTCATATAACCCCCCGCCTCCTCTATATCTGGTAGAGGAGATACCTCAGCCACGTGAGTTGTATGCTTCTCTCCGTGTCCTCAGTAAAGGTATTTTCCCCTCTGTTTTCCTTTTTTCTGCTTCTCTATTGTGCCAGAATACTCTAACAGTGTACTTCTGGCCTCATACAATAAGATGCAAAATATTCCTACACTTTTTTCTAAAAGGAAGCATAAAATTTGAAGCTTTTATTAGGTTCTTAATAGGTGCTTTGGAATTGTTATATATTCTTGAGGAATTAATGCTATGATTACATAACATCTTTGATTCAAACTGGTTATTTTCTTTGCCCCTAAGTCTATTTTGTAAGATATGCATGTAGTCATTCTAGGCTTTAGATTAGTATTTAGATGGTTAAAAACTGGTCATTTTTGTATTTTAACCTAGCTATATAATTATATTTGAAATGAGTATATTCAAATACATTTGAGGCATGTACCTTTATTGGTTCTGAAAATAATGTGTCTTTTTATTGATGTCTTTAGCACAATATACTGTATTTACCCAGATATTTACTCTTTTCATTGCACTTCTTTCTGAGGTGGGCTCAATACCCCAATTTAGGAGGGCAAGAAATCCAATCCAAAAATAAAAGCAATAGACTCCAAAAAGAAAAAGGAAGTGCTTTTATTAGCTGAGCTCAG
>RJWT010023367.1:0-16840 GCA_004365215.1 Cuniculus paca | reverse complement strand
GTGAAAGGGAGAGAAACTGCTCAAAGGAAAATCATATTCTTTGATCAATTTTGCATGCCTGTATCTGGTAACCTGAGCAACTATTATGAAGATAACAATATGCAGTAAAACAACTATTGTTAAATTCCTCTCATCTTGTTTTGAAATTCTGTATGTATGACTATTTTTTTTTGTTTTGTTTTGTCATTTGGTTTTTTCGTTTGATTGCTTTTTTATTTTTTGGTGCTTTTTTTTCTCTTTTAAATAAAAAAAGTATTAAAAACCATAACTAATTATTCCTGAGTCATTCTCTTGGCCATATTTTGCCCTTAGAATCCTAGTGACTTTAATTCAGAAGAATGTAACTGTGAGTTTAAAAACTGGACATGGTTTGAAATTTGTTTTTCTTATACTTGATCATAGTACATTAAAATAACATTTGAAAAGTTTAAAAGTTACCCCCTTTCCACAGTTTATTTCTAATGTTGTATTTCCTTTCTTTCCCAGGCTAAGGGAGCAACTGGCTGATGATCTCAAGAGATTAAGTCTTTGGTTGAAAAGACTCATGATTTTAGCAATAGTAGATGCCATTCTTGTGATGTTTGTGAAGCATAAAAGGCCCAAGATATTTTAGTAGAATCGAAGATGTAGGTGCTAGTTGGCAAATCACTCATTTTACTGTCAACTCCAATTCTCTTCATTTGTTTTTCCCTTTATTTCTTTAAATTCACTAAGAAAAGAAAAAGAAAAGTAAGAAATGATAACCATACTAATTATGAAAATTATATTTTGGGAATAGAATTATATTTTAAAATGTGGCAATAGTTTTAAATAGGATATTATGTTACCGAACATAAATAAAAAGGAAATTACATTAGTTTTTTACTTTCATAGGAACTAAATGGAATTTTCTCTTGTAATCTGGCAGCCTTATCATTCAATAGTCTTTTTATCTCCCTTCTGATTTCGTAAGTTTTAAAAGGATGATTTATTTTGCACCATTAAGTGTCCTTATTACTTGTGAGGAACCTCTTAGGAAATCATTTGTGCTATTTCCCTGATTGTAATGTATTCAAGTAGTTTCAGATTTGCTGCAATTTTGTCTTTTGTGATAGTGATTCATCCATTCATTAAAACCATTTTTGTTTAATGTTCACTGTATGCCAGTCTCTGCTGTGTGCTAGGATGGAGGCTTCACTTTGGAAAGGATTCAAGGGCCTCAAAGTTTATCCCAACTAGCTTACATTTTAAAGAGTGATTTCATTATCACGATTTATTTATGATTGCACTACTCTCTAGGCTCAGAAAAAATATCCATAATAAGCTAATTGCATGGTGTAGAGATAGCTCACTGTAAAATATGTTTTCTCTTTCCTTTTAGGCATATTACCTCAAGTGAAGTTAGATGAAGTTTGACTTTCAAAAAGAGAGCTCCTTCTCTTAGTTTTACTATTTGGGTTGTTCTTATGAGAAAATCTGTATAAATAGCCATAGCTGCAGCCTAAATCGAACAAGAGTGTCTTAAAATGAAAGATTGTATAAACTTTGTTTCCAAAATATTGAGACACAGTTTTAATATTCATTTTGATTAAATTAAATATATTACAGTAGATTCAAGTTTCCAGTCAACTTCCACCAATTGACACATTATTTATAACTTTCACTGACTGCAAATTTTTGGGGTGAATTTGTCAAAAAAAAAGATTTTTTTTCTTATGTGAGAAATTCTCCCTTAGCCTTTAATGGTTTAGTAAGAAATAGAGAATGCAGTGGTGAAAACAAAAGAAAGATTATATTTATCAGTGATTCACAACTGTATTTTGTTTAATTTTATATAGTCATTTTTCCCCAGTAAGTTTATATGATCCTTATGGGTACAGTAATGCTACAATTCAGTTGGCAAACTAAAGTGCTTGGCAAAATTTTTCTTCCATTCTGCATCTGGTGACAAATATGATTATGGTCATCTTCCCCGTACAAACGTAAACACAACCATCTTCCCCAAAATTATAAAACAAATTAAGCTTGTAAACTGAGGTACCACTCTGTATAGAAACTATAGTATCAAGAATTTCATACTTAAGTCCTCAATCTAGAGATTGAGTTTTCAGCCCAGCACTTCAACTTTCCAGTTTAATTATGACATGGGGATATCAAATTCTTGGGCTCAGTTTCTTATTTTGCAAAACATGGCTGGGACACATGTTTGATAAAAGACTAAACATACTATCTGACAAATAGAGAAATGCTTAATAAATGCTTCTTATTGCTTTATTTTAAATGCTATTTACTGTGTACATCCACTAGACTGACCCAGAGTTCATACTCAGAAGAAATTTAACACTCTAGAGTTTTTACCCTGATGCTTGATTGCCTTCCCAACATAGCCATGCCTTTCAAACCATTGGTTAAAAATCCTTGTAGTTTTCGCTTTGTCATTCACAGGAAGGTGAATGATGAGCAGCTATAATAGATTAGATATTTGGAGACAGCAATTCTAAATTACTTGAAGGTCGAGATCATTTTGGCCTCTGGCAATCTCACGTTATACATTTTTAACAAAGAATTATCATTCAGATATGGAAGACGAAGTACAGAGATTAAAACAAAATTGGAAATGATGATTGAAGATTGGAGACAATTTTTTATGCATTATAGATCAAAGGCTCTCAAGAAGTTAGAATATCTTGAAACTGTCATATATAAAATCACATTTAAATCTCATTGTAAAATAGTGGTTATGTGAAACAGAAAAAAACACTTTAAACTGAAAGTAATAAAAGTTTTATTTGGAAGAATACATGATTTAATAAATAAACTTTCTCACCTGAACTTTTAAGAAAACAAAGGCACAAAACGTAGTTACTTAGACACAACACAACTATTGCATTTTAGATTGGTAGAAGAACACCTTCACTAAGGCAACACTAGCTATCAGCATGTAATACGTAGGTTTGTATATGTATGCATGTATATATGTGTGCATGTATTCTTAATTTCTTGGTTTCTTCATATGGACAAAATAAATTGTAGCAATAATGTCCAGGTTATTGTGTGAGTTTAATGAGTTAAGGATAAGCACTGTAACATTTGCACAATGAAGTTTAACTTGAGGCTGAAAAGGCAAAGAGTAATCTTATACACCATCTTGTTGCTAAACGGAAGCATGCCGTGGAGGAAGAGGCTTACAGCAACATTACTGCAGGTCTTGCCTGTTGACGTTCAAATCCAAAGATGAGTTGGGTGATACAGAAAACATAAAGTGTCTCTGGACCAATTAGGTTTTCTGGTGAGTTAAGTATTTAGCCTGTCAAACTATCTGCCTTCTAGCAGCATGGATGAATGTCCCCTGTGGATAAGACTTTCAACTTCAGCCTCCATGTTTTGTTGATTGGTACATAGTGATTCTTATAGTTATAGGGTGATACTTCAGCAGATATGTATTATTCAATGTATGATGATCAAATTAAAGTTACTATCTTATCCATCACCCCAAATATTTATCATTTCATGTGCTGGGGGCCCTTAAATCATCTTTTCTAGAAATTTTGAAATATACATTAAGTAATGCTAATTGTTGTCATGCTACTGTGCTATATAGCAAGAGAACTCATTTCTCTTATTCAACCATAATCTTGTAACTGCTAGCAAACCTCTCCCAGTCCATTTCCTCTCTTTCTTACCCTTCTTATCCTCTGTTTATTACAGTTCTACTCTTTGCTTTTATGAAATCATCTTTTGTTGTCTATATATGAGAACATGTGACACTTGTCTTTCTGTGTCTGACTTATTTTACTTATCCTCATGTCTTCCAGCTTCGTTCATGTTGTCATTAATGACAAGACTTCATTTTTTTTTGTGGCACCAGGGATTGAACTCATGACCTCGCGCTTGCCAGGCAGGCGCTTAAGCCACTGAGCCAAATCCCTGACCCTTGTCTTTTTGAGACAGGGTCTTACTATGCCATTCAGGCTGGCCTTGAGTTCACTTTGTAGCCCAGGCTGGTCTCGAACTTGCAACGATTCTCCTGTCTCAGCCTCCTGAGTGATGGGATTACAGGCGTGAGCCACCACGCCCGGCTTCATTTTTATTGCTGAGTACTGTTCCATTGTGTGAATATACCACGTCTTTTTTACCCATCAATTCATTGATAGACACTTAAATTGATTCCATATCTTGGCTGTTGTGAGTAGAGCTGTGATAAATAAAGGAGTGTAGACATTTCTTTAACATGCTGGTGTTATTTCTCTTAGGATTGCTGGATTATATAGTAGTTCAATTTTTAGACTTTTTACAGGAATATATACACTATCCACACTGTTTTTCCACTGAAGACTGTTCTTACTTATAGTTGTACCAATAGTGCATATTAGTTCTTTCTCCACATACCAGCATTTATTTTTCTCCATATATCGGCATTTGTTATTTTTTGTTTTTGACAATAGACATTCTAACTGGGCTGAAATGACAGTTCATTATGGTTTCAATTTCTATTTTCCTGATGATTAGTGATGTTGAGCTTTTTTTATAAAATGTCTATTTAGATCTGCCCATTGTAAAATAAATTATCCTTTTTTATTACTTTCAAATTGCCTTTAATATTGTGAATATTAATCCCTTGTCACATAAGTAGTTTGAAAATATTTTCCCATTCTACATGTTGTTTCATTTTATTGTTTCCTTTGTATTTTATATATAAATGAAAACTTAAAAGGCAAAGAGATAAGAAGAAAACAGACAATAGAAACAGATATACCAATGAGCCACATAGTGGAGTTAATAGATATGCATTTTAAGTGTAAGAGATATTTGGGACACAGTAAAATGGTATCAACATTGACAAATTAGAGTAATAGCAAAGGGAAAGAATACCAGGAACAATATTTAAAGGGATAGTGGCTGAGAATTTTCCAAGTAACATTCAGGTTTCCAAGTAATGTTCAAAGAAGCTGAGTGAACCTCAAATGGGAAAAGGAAGCACACTTACACACATCATATGCAAGCTGATGATTAACAGAGGTGAAAAGGAACGGGTAAAAACATCCAGAGAAGATAACTGAATTAAACAAAGTAAAGGAAAGATTTACTGCTCATATTTTAGCAGGCTGGAATATACCAACATGACAAGCACAAACCTGCCAAGGTAGAATTGTACATCTAGAGGACATGGTTCAGAAATTCAAGAAATCCATTTTTAAATAAATAATATTTGCTTCTAGCATATTAGAAGTATAATAAATAGCAAAGAAAGTTCTTCATAGTGACAAAAAATTATTTGAGAATATGGGCATGGAAATGTAAGAAGGAATGAAGAAAATTGAATGGGGGCAAACAAACAATGATTGAGGCAATTATAAGTATGCACTATATGGGTTCTAATTTCTGTAAATATAAATATAGAATTCTATCAGCCACAAGAAGAAGGGAAAGGTAAAAAAAAACAGTGTAATTTAAGGTTCTTAAATTGCTTGGGAAGTGGTAAAAGTAACAACTACAATATACTTTAATAAATGAATGAGATCTATTGTAGTCTCAAGAGTTACCTTAAGTGATAATAATATGCAAGTGAAATAGTAATAATCATAATTGGAATGATTGAAACTATGAGATTAATCCAAATAAGGGTAGGAGAGAATATTTAAAGGTTATAAAGAAGTAATAAAACCAAGAGAGAAGTACAGTTGCAAAATTGTAGACCAATAAATATTAATTATATTTTGCACAATTCATGCAAATTCAGAAACTTTTAGTTCAACTATTTTTGTTGTGTGACTAATACTCTTTGTACCATATAATTGGTTGTTTTCATAGGTTAAATATATTTGTAGTAGGAAATAATACATGAGTTGTTATAGGATAGTATTTAACATACAGGAATGTACTTATCCAGAGCTCATTCATCTTGTAGATGCTCATTGTCTCTGTTATCAAAATTCATCCTGGCAGCAGTTTAGTCCAGAGGAATGTACTGAGGCTAAGGATCAAAAGTTATGCCATAATGACTTGTGTGAAAGCCTGCATGGATGGTAGCTTCTAGCAAAGGATCAGAGGTATGAGTGATTTCTAGGAATTGGAATTTTATCGTTAGCACATGCAGTAGAATGCAATAAAGCGTATTTGGGGTTAAAAACACAATTTGACCTGTGATGTTCCATAGTATTCCTATGGCAAGTCAACCAGAGCAATCCTAAAGTGGGGACTGATTAATTGTGAACAAAATAAAGTAGTCAAAGTCAGTTTTAGATTGTGGCATGTTGGACAACATGAGAGAAAGTGAAAATGGGCAGGACCAACCTAAGTACTTGAGAAGTATATAAAGTCCAAATCATTTCTCCACTGAAGATAAAGGAAAATATTCAAAGAATAAACAGACAAGTAAATTAAGAGACTAATGATGTGGGTCTGTATTCTCCTTAAATGAGAAAGGGGAAGCTAATCATGAAACTAAGTGCTCATGTGATATGAAAGGTAACTCTTTGAAGAAAGCTTTAAGAGTTCCTGAGTCCAGGTTCCAACTGCTGCCTTTCTTTTATATTGTCTGCAAATTCCAAAATAGATGAGTATAGAATTTTTCCCCCAGGTAGTTTTAGAACACCTAGGGTTTACTTCATGGTAGCACAAGCGAACTTTGCAACAAGTTTCATGGTGGCTTTGAAATGGGGTCACAGTTAAGAGAAACCTATTTAACAGAAAGTTTAACCAAACTCAGTGTTTTAACATAAATATTTTCCATTTCAAATTTTTAGGTTCAGGGAAGTAACTCATTTTTACTTACATGTAAATTATGTTTTTAAAATCATTGTGATTAGGGCTGGGATTTAGTTTACCAGCACAAGCTCCTGCCTGGCAAGTGCAAGGTCGTGAGTTCAATCCCCAGTACCAAAACAAAAAATGAAAAACAAAAAACTTTGTGATTATCCTCCAAGTACACAGGTGAAATTTTCTAGTTTGAATTTGAGATTATGTTACCAACTTCCTTAAAAAATGGCTGGAGTAAGTATTTATTATGGCTTGTATCTAGATGTCCCCCCAAAGGCTCATGCCACTGGTGATAGGTGAAGCTTTCTCAGAGGAAGCTGGATCTGGGTTGTGTGATTGATTCATGGTGCAATGATAGAATTAGGGATGGGTGTTTACTAAATCAGTCTACTGAGTTGTTTGGCATAGGCCTAATCCTGGTAGCTTGGATATAATATATGAAACAGAAAGAGGCTTGTCTTGTCCTTTGCTTGCTTGTTTTACTATCTTCTGTCCACCATGAACTATTTCTCCTCTAAGATGCTGTCTGCCATGCCACTCTGCCTTGCAACCAGCCAATTATGGACTGAAACCTCTACTCACTGTGAACTAAAGAAACCTTTCCTCTTTTAATTTTGGGTGTTGGGTATTTTGTCTCAGCAATGACAAAGTAACACAGTAGCTATAGATATTTTATAGAGCTGTTGTGTGTTTGTCTCATATTTTCCACTTCTTAAGAATGTATGTATTTAGTCTTATATTCACTGTGCAAAATACTTTAACTGTAAATGGTTAGTATCAAAACAAATTATTAATGTGCACAAACTTAAATGCATTTTTTCCCCATGAGCAGTGTTCTTTTTACCATCTGGTTGACTTTAAGTTTAGGAGTTCCATTTAAATAACAAGTTTCTCCCAACAACTCTGTTTATTCTTCATAATGATTCCACAATAGTATCTCTTTCATCTGGAGAGAACCTGATCAATCTATTTCCTTCAAGAGTTCTGGAATACAATACACATGTATATATGTATAAACATAGAATATCAGCGTTATTAATGGAAAAGCACATGACAACATCACCCCTTTTCACTGTCTTCCCCTCCCTATCATCCTCTCTCCCCTTACTGGAGCTCTTTGGGAAGCTAGAGCACCAGTCTTAGATTCTTGAGTAAACGGAGCATGGCATCATCCCCTAAACCCAGCACTAACTCACATGGTCATGCTTGCCTGCATGAAGAGCAAGAGTCAGTTCTGGATGGCAGATCCACTTTTACAGTAGGTTTTCCTGGGGAGAACAATTTACAAGAGGATAAATCCTCCTGCCTTTAAGTACAGGAAATAAAGAGGAAGTAGGTCATGGCCTTGGCTTTTTAAAACTCTAGTAAAATACACCAACCCTGTGAATGTCCCAGATAGGTGCTGCTCAGAGGAGCTGAAAATATTTCTGTCCACTAAACCTCAGGTTGAGACAGAGAAGGTACCTTTCTAAAAATGAAGTCCAGCCAAAGGGAGAAAGAGAGGTTTCCTGAGGCTGAGTAGATGTCATCATGTCTATTATTTCTAGTCAAAAAATTTAATGCTTTACAAGGCAAGCTTTTAAAGATACAGTTTTAGCATGTGTGGTTGTCCAGTTTTAAATCTGCATTTGATTTAAGGTGTGATGTCTGGGCAAAGAGATGTTCAAAATAGCAAGATATTAGCTTTAAAAAATACTTTAGAAGTAATCTAATAGTCCCCCAAATACGCCTGAGCTGTGTCTCTTTGTGTGCTGCCTAGGTCCCATACACCTGAGCAGATTCCATGCTTATGAACTCTGTGTATCACAGAACAAAATCATCATTTAGGTTGAAATCAACAACCCTAGACAATTAGAAACATGAAAAACAAACCTTGGAATGCTCAAATCTTTTAAAAATAAAGAAACTGAGTTCGAATAATTCTGTCAACAAATCTTAAATAGTCTCTAAAGAATTTTTTGAAAACATTTATTCTGCATTTAATTTTTTAACAAAAAAGTTTTAAGCACTTAACAGTTTTCCCCAAGCATCAGTTAGGTAGTGTGTTTGTTTACATCCTGACTCTCCCAAGCATCTCCTGGGCAGATGTCATTTCAACTAGTCAATTCTTGAGTTGAACAAATTGATAAAAATTTGTCGTTTTTTATATTTCCTGTTATATTACCTTATGAAAATTAATGAAAAATTTGCACTTTTTGCTGATCTTGTATTTAAATAATTGGACTGCTAAGTGTTTAATATTGAGAAAATAAACTCAGTTGAAAATTGGATGATGCAGGAAGACTCACTAGGGTTGAGAAAGACAGTCATGAGAAGGAGATGGAGGAGGAGAAGAGGAGGGAGTGAAGAGGAGGGTGGCTATGATATCTTTGTTTATAATCCTAAATAGAATGTCACTTAATGCTCTGTGTTTGGGAGGGACCCAGTTATTACTGGTTGATTGGCTGAGTGGTGCATATTCTGTAATACAAGCACAGAATTCGCAACTTTGAAGGAATGTAAGCTACTTTTAATTCTTTTAATGATATCACCTTCTATCTTCTTTTGCATATTTTCATATTCCTGCCCTGCATATTGTGTCTTAATTGCTGGTGCCTTTTTTTTCCCCTTCACACTTTATGATCCCATAGTAACTCACAAAGGATGGGAGAGTAAGGTTATTTTTTACTTACTAAGAAAACTTACAGCAAGGTTTTATTCCCTGGTTAGCAGCAGTGTTGCTTGACTCCAGAGGAATGAAATTGCCATTCCGGTCTCTTGAGGATGATGCTCTCTAGAACTGGGCCATGGCTCTCCAAGTGACTGTGGGTAGCAGCTCTAGATTATAAAACTTGCTGAACCAGAAAACTCACCAAGATGATTACAGTGATCACTTTTCTTTCTTTACATTGCTGGAGAAGAAAAAGGCACTAAAATTCTCTACTAAGCAGAAATTGTGATGCTTCGATTTCATGTTTTTAACACTTTGCAGAATCTTATTCTGTACAGATTCTGCTATTGGGTACAGTGAATTCCTCATTTAAAAGATATCAGAGAGCTCCATCTTGCAGGCTATTTTCACAAGTCTTTGAGCCTGTTGTTTTGAACTATTACTTGAAAACAACTTCCCATAAGTGGCTTTGGATAAAATCAATTTTTACTTGAGTAAAAATTATTTATGTTTTTAAAGTGTGTTTTGAGAATAAAGCCATAGAAATTTTAAAAAGTATTTTGGAATTAATACTTTTATTTATTCCCATAAATATAAAATTCCACATAATATTTATCATTGTTCTTCTTATGGCTTTTTTTGAAAGAAAAAACATTTCTTATTTTATGGTAACTGTCCATTAATTTTCAGCATGAAACCTAATTTATGAATGTGCCTAAAAATTGAATGATACAAGTTCATTTGTTCACAAATATATGGGGTGCCAACTCACATAACTTAGTAATAAATGAGAAAAATATGGTTTTATTTTGTTTTGAATGTAATTTCTATTTATTCTGTTTATTGTGTTTTTGTCAACATATTTTGCTTTTCAGGACAAATGGGAAATTTCAAATCAATAGTATGCTTGAAATTTTTATTATATATATATTAAAACTTTCCTGTAGTTTTTGTAAGACCATATATATCACTTGTGAAACTGTGAAACTTTGAATTTCTGTTAAAACTTAATGAAACCTTGAATATTTTTACCACGTGACTTAACAAATGAGGGTCTGAATACATAAGGTAAAAATATGAATTTATCAAAAAGGATATTGTTCTAAAACCTATGACCTTCAGGTTTTAGAGCTCGAATCCCATTTTAGAAGACAGTTGTAATTCTGGATCTGTTATGGGAAAGAACATATTTCAGTGTTGTGCTATAATGGGTAAAGTTGATTGAGTTAATAATCTGTAAACACATGTTCAAATCTTAGCTTTGGATCTGACTGGCTGAGTGATCCTAGGAAAAGTATTAACATCTGGCTCAGTTTGAATTATTAATGTAGTTAGTCAGTGTAATGGATCCATTATGAGTTTTAATAAACTGTAATACATGTTTTGAGGTATTTTTTCCCCTAACGGTATCAGTTGGCTAGTGCTTTTGTAGTGAATGGACTGGGTAGGTGAAAGAACAGAATTTATATTTTCACAATTCAGAAGACTTGAAATCCAAGATAAATGTGTTGACTGGGTTGGTTTCTTCAGAGGCCTCTCTTGGCTTGCAGAAGATCTCTCTGCCTAGATCTCTACTATCTCTCCGTATCCAGATTTTTCTTCTTAAAAGAAAATTACTCATTCTGGATTAGTAGGGCTTAGCCTAATATTTCTATTTCAACCTAATTACTTCTTTAAAAGCCCTATCGCTAAATATAGTCACACTCTGAATTACTGGGAGTTTCCTATGAGCTTTGGGGGAACACAATCCAGCCAGCTGTTCATTCATTTGTATGTTTTTTTTAGTTGACACTCAGTGATTTAGGACCTACGCTGGGGCAGATACCTGTGCTGGTTACAGGAGAATCAGTGATAGTGAAATGCTGTCCTTGCTTTCAGTTAACTCCCTGTATAGTCATAGTGTAAACTTGACTGAACTGAGGAATGACCTGAAGAACTTCTAAAACATACAGACTCCTGAGTATATTAGACTCTTCAAGAATAGATGTGGAATATGTAGTTACAAAAGCTCTCTAGAGAATATGGCTAGTTGGCCATCATTGATCAATAGGAAAAGAGTGGACATGTATGTATGTATGTATCTATCTATCTATAGATAGATACAGGTCTATCTATCTATCATCTATCTATCTATCTATCTATCTATCTATCTATCTATCTTATGCTGTTTTTTAATTGAGCCACTTTGTGTTTATAAGCCTTCTAGCCCACAGATATTAGAAATTGAGCTTAAGAGTATCTCAAGTGCTTTTTCCAATATTAACACAGCTGGTTTAACTAAGACGTAGGACTGAAGCTTCTTCTGTATTTCCCCCACAGTAATAAATCTTCAGTTACATAACTTGATTGGGGTTAATAAGGGTTCTGAATACAATGGCCAGGTATACCACTGTCCTCGAAGCTATCAATATAATATTTCTTTTTACCTATATTTAATGAATTTTTATTGGGACAACAAAACCCACAATAGCGATTCTTTGCTCTGCACTTCCAGAATTCAGATATGTCTTAAGGGTGTTGCATAAATTGTTAGCTACACCCAGTGTCACTATCAAGGTTACCTTTTCACCCTGTGCTTCCAAACCTTTTAAAGAATTTTTTTTAATCATTCCTGATGCATATTTTAGTATGATTAGTGCAGGACCAAATTAAATTTCACTCAGTGTTGACTCTATAACTTGATTATATTCAAAGTCTCAATGGACCAAAATAAAATCTGTGGAGCAAGATAACCCTGCTGTTGATAAAAGCCTCATACATGGCCTTAACCTTTGAAGTCTAACTACCCAGATCCACTTTCAGATAAAGCTTCTGGAAAGTTTTTTGGGGAAAAAAAAATCAAAGTAACTTTGTTGGCTGAAGCCTCGTTATGGTTTCCTTATTGTATATGACCCCGTTTCCAATTCTTTAAAAGTGAGATTGATTTTTTTTTTTGAGTAAATGTCATGGGAAATGTCATAAGCATGAAAAACCTTGCTTTGGATTTCAAAGTACCAGGCCTTCTTGGTAAGGAAAAGCTGAAGTTGAATGCAATGTAAAGATAAGAGGAGGGACTTTGGTTTTGCTATTAACTAAAAGTGTATGGCTGCTTCCTTTCTTCTCACTTCAGCATATCTAAAATGTAATCTTCAATGATTTAATGAAATATTTTTAAATATATGTCTGGTTTTATTCATATTAAAGTTGTGCAGATTAGTTTTCCCCTTTGAATTAAGGTTAGAAGTTAGATTCCATTGGTTTTGAAAATTAGAACTATGTTTTTTGTTTTAAAACACAGAAAAGGCTCATTTTATTACTGTCACATTTCACAGTTTGAGTTTTGGTGGATGACGGATTTATTCAGATAACAAATTGATAAACTGAAGCTTGATTAAATTTGTATTTCAATTACTGAGTAATATGAGAAAATGCAAATATCTCCTATGGACTATCCAATGTAAATTGTATCAATATGTCCATGTGATTAGATTAATGGCAAAGATTTGCCACATATGAATTGCAACTTGAATCAGGGAGCTGCTTGAATAAGCTGTGACTTAAATGGACTTGACATCAATAAAGCCTTCCTGCCATTTAATCTAATATTATCAAGGGAAAAATGTTTCCAGAGGAATGGGTGAGCCAAAGGTTTATTAAGTTTTAATTTTCTATTTAAAATGTCTTTAAGTGATAATGTAATTGTATTTCAGATTTGCAGCATGGAGTTCAAGCTCCCAACTCAGAGATGCTGTCAACTAAGATCATCACTGTCAGTAGTCAGCCTAGCAGGAAGCCTCGTTTAATGTTCAGCATCTCAAAGGAAATGGCGTCGCTTATTTTCTCCAAGGAATGGCATAGCTTATGCCTTCATAATTTTCTATTGCATAGGGACTTTTCATGGCCTTCCATCACATGGGAACCAGAGAAATAAGGAATGTTATTCAGGAACAAATGATTAAAAACTGATTAAAGTCACTAACGCCGTAGCTTAAGGAAGTCAATGGCCATGTTTCTGCCACTTTTTTCTTTTTATCTTTCTATCCTAGAGACAAAATGACTGCTTGATGCTCAACTTCACTTTTTTTAATCATGCTATATTATAGGTACTTGATTTTTTTGCTAGTGCTCCTTGATGACAATATTGTCTCCTTTTTAAAATATTAGTTGTTAAAACTATGTCCTTTGAATTTTGCGTTGACATCTGATATAAATGCTAAGTACCTTGAACCTTATTGAGATAAAATAATAAGCTGTTTAAATTTATCTGAGGTGCTTCCTCCAATGTTTTGTACTTACTTAGCCTATAGTTATTTAGCTGTGCCCTGCTTTTCTTCAACTTTCCAGATACTCTCTTAAATTAGGGTCACTTACAGAATGAATAGGCTGCCTCATTTTCTGTTATCAGTGGGAAAATACAGTATGTGAACTTGCACATAAGAGTTAGATGTTAAGCTTTCCCTACAGAAAGTCAAATTACCTTCATTTGGTTCTATTCTTTCAACCACAAACTCCAAATTTAATGGAAATCTGCACTAACAGGTTGGGACTTCATCTTAGTGTGGTCATACTCAGACCTACCTCATTGCTTTGAATGATTGCGTGCTTGCTTTTCTTTGTCTTCCTTGTCTGCGACGTTTGTTTAAAACTTGTTTTGAAACTGGCTGTTTTGGGGAAAAAGACTCAATTCTATTCTTGGTTTTTCTTTGTTTTTCCTGCCTCCAAATCAGCTGTTAAATAGTTGAGAACATGAGAGAAAGTGACTTCATTATAGTTACCATGGAATATAACTGCTTCCATTTATATAACCAATCCCTAATCCATTTTGTGAATTTTTTTATTACTGAAATATGAAGCTGGAAACTTGTGCACACATAATAAAGAGGGGCATTTTATTAGAGAAAGGAGTTGGAAGATACTGAATCTAGCATTTTCCACTTTTTTTTGAACGTGTGTGAGCAACAAACTGGGGATAGTAACAAAGTCCTCTTCGTATTTAGCAGACAGTGTGTAAATGAAAAAGTGTGTTAAAACTTGAAAGTACTTCTGATTGAGTCAATAAAGACGGATACCAACTGCAGTTTTTCAAAATGATAAAAATTTGAAAAAATCTTGCATGGAAATTACTGTGTTATGACTATTGTAGAAAGCCACAAGAGTTTGATATGTCTATTTATATGCTGTGTATTTAGTTTTACAGCACCAGGACCATATGATTTATGAAATGACACCAAACAAAGATAGCTCTGAGTTATAAAATCTTCATGTGATTTTCCTCCCCTACTTATTTGGGTGACCAGCTCACACATTTCATGACTCAAGACACACTATTGCTAGTCAGGTTGCTTTTTAAAAGCACGATGGCATCTATGTATGCGGTAGCAACACCAGATGGTATTGGGGAATTTAGTCAGGGTGATTTATTATAACTTATCTTGTACATGCCACAAATGCCAGTGATGAAGAGTCCTAGACACCTGACATTTGCCAAGGTGTAAAGGCTGTATAAAACAAGATCTACTGAACTTTTGTGAGGACATCAGACTGGGACACTGGAAATAGACAAATTTGGGAACAGGTATGATTTGATCCCTGGAAAACAGAACTCAACTAAAGGTCCTATCTCAGCTGCTCATTCTATAAAGTCAATTTTATTTAAAGAACACTGTTGTTTGACACATTGAAATTTCAGAGGCTCCCTTCTAAAGCTTTCACATTCATTTCTCCTGATACACTGAATGCAGTAGTCTCTCATTTTGCTAGATTATTAAACATCAGAAGAGGCACCCAAAGAAAACATCTACTCCAACATGCTCCATCTTTGGCAAACCATTTAAATGCATCTGTAAACAATATAAAGTTTAATGTTGATGATTTACTGACTTTAAATAAATGAAATGATATTTACTTCACAATATTATGAAATATCAAGTAAGCTTGATTCCTAGGAATAGCAAGCATTACTTGAGGATTCAATTATTTTAAATTTATTAAAACATTAAACACATATTAAACAAATATATGATAATCCTAATGACTTTTGTCCATTTTAAATTTTGTGTTATCTGTCATCTTTGCCCCTCCTCCTTTCTATGTCTCTTTCTTTCACCTACACACTCAAATCTCATCTGTTTATCTCTATACTTCATTGTACTGGTTGTTATGGATGATAGCTTGTTTTTTATTCAGATTGCGAATTTTGACTGTAACAATTGATTTCTCATGAAATTTGATCTGTGGCAGTTCTTTGAGATCAGTGTTTAAAGTTGACCCTTCCAGAGAAGATTATTTGTTTCAGCAGTCATTTGACATTGGACCAAACCAGGTTAGCTTTAGATTAACCATGTGAAGATCCTGAGTCTGAACAAACAGTGTGGATCACAACTGCAAATAAGTATAAAGACTGGTTTGTGACTGCAGGGTTCAAGGAAAGCTTATTTTTCACTTTACCCACAAAGATCTTGACAGTAATATTTGCTTGATGTACCTTTCCAAATTGAAGAGTTTATTTCTCCTCTACTTAATCTTCTGTGCTAGGCTTTCCTGTTGGTGTCTACATGGACACCATGGGCTCAGGAAAAAACTTTCAAGGTAAAAATAATGTTTGGTAGTTCTTCATTTTCCGGAGTATATAATCCAATGAACATGCAGACATTTGGTAACTTAGTGTCAAGTTAAGAACTATAGGTGCATAGAAAATGTATCAGTCTTTAACTGTAGAATTTTAAAGGTTATGTTCTATAGCTGAATTTTTATAATAACATGCATTTTATTTTTGAAACCAGAAAAGACAAACATATGAAAAAAATTTTTCATATTTATAAGGGCATTATTTATTGAAAAAATGAATAAAATATTGCATATTATTTATGTTAACTGTGGCAATAAAATTCCAATTTGAATAATGCAGTCATGTACTAATTTGTTTTTGAAGGACTTTTTTATGGCATATGCAAATACATATTTGAATATTTTGCTTTGCTGGAAGTCACAGTCTAGAAATTGTATAACCATGCAATTAAGTAACTATAGTATAACCCTGAAGAGATGTTAATGGTACTTAGAGGAAAGACCAACTCAGTCTACCTATAGGAGTGATGCAACTCTTAAGTGTGCCTTTCACATTTGTATATTAATAAGCATTCACAGGTGAATAAATCTGAGATGGTGGAGATAAAGTTGTAGACTGGAGACCAGACACTGTAAAGGCATGGCAGTTTGACACACTTAAGGAACTATATGCACTAACACTACAAAATATAAAATGTGTTATTGTAGACAATGAGGTTGTAGTGAAAAATGGAGTAAATGGTTGAGTAAAAGTCATTGAGAATTTTTGGTTTATTTATTTTATTTTATTTCAGACTGAGGATGAAATCCATGGCCTTCTCACTAAGTTTCATTCTCAGTTGTTTTTAAAATTTTAATTTTGAGACAAGTCTTGCCAAGTCACTAATTTTACAGCCTGGGTTTGAA
>RJWT010023366.1:0-16831 GCA_004365215.1 Cuniculus paca | reverse complement strand
TGTGTAACTTACTTCTAGGCCTTCAGCAAATTGTTTATCTTAAGTTTGGCTCATTCCAACATTTTATCCATTGAACTTTTCAGTGTTATGAAATACATCAGATAAATCTTACTATGAACCTTTTTTTTTTTTTAACTGGCATGACTTCCTTTGGAATATCTTGATCCTTTTCATCATAACCACGTCCGTCATTTATATTGATAAATTCACCTTCACAAAGTTCCTTTAATTTCTCTGACAATGGCAGTGTTGACATTCTCACAGCTTTCTTCCATAACTCCATTTATGTCAAAATGGAATTTCACTTTCGTTGTTACCACTTGTCTTTTTACTGCATTTTCATCTTTGCTAGTGGATCCTCTCTTAGTTTTTTTTTTAAATCCCCTCTTTTGGTTATCCATTTTTGTAAAATGTCACATCAGTGTGTTATGGGGAGTCAGGGCAGTAATGTAAACATATATGCGCCAGAGTCTTGGCATGTGCTAAAAAATAGATGTGTATTGACCAGTTCCTGACAGGCTCTGAAGGCAGTGATGTAATAGGTCACTGATCAGGTTGTAAAAGATTGGAAAAACTAGTGAAGACTGCAAAGCATTCTGTATTTCCAGTGTCTTCATTCCTCATTACATTTTAAAAAGACAGTGTTATAGGAAAACATATCATGAGTATGATTTGTACAGTGATATCAAATTATATTGATATAGAGAGCTTATGTATAAGGAACTGTTTTAAATGCTAAACATATATTTGTTTGTTTAATCCTCACAGTAACCTAGGTGAGTAGTTACTTTTGTTATTGCCACTGTACAGGAGAGCAAAGAAAGGCAGAGAGCCAGGTGCGGTGATGCATGTCTGTAATCCTAGTTGTGAGAGGCTGAGGCAGGAGGATCACTGCAGGTTTGAGGCCTGCCTAGGCTACATAATGAGTTCAAGGTCAAGCTGAACCTTATAGTGAGACCCTGTGTCAAAAAGTCAGAACCAAAAAAAAAAAAAAAAAACCAAAAACAAAACCCCTCGAGGGTTTGTTTTCATTTGAATTCATCTTCTTTGTTCCCCATCCTGCCCTCCCCAACACCAGAGTGTGACTTGA
Organism: Cuniculus paca; assembly: GCA_004365215.1. NCBI lineage: Eukaryota > Metazoa > Chordata > Mammalia > Rodentia > Cuniculidae > Cuniculus > Cuniculus paca. The sequence continues at coordinate 15,741 of RJWT010023366.1, read as the reverse complement.
GTTCTGGTAGCCTTTAAGTCCTTGTTTATTTTGTGTTAAATTTTTAAAAATACCCAATACAAAAAAAAATGCATGACAATTTGTGAACATTAAACTCTTATACTTGCTGTGTACAAATACAAGAAACACATCTGTGTATTATAAAGTATTAATAAGCATAAGGTGAAGTCCATGAACTCACCACTAATTCAACAACTAGGAAGGTACTTTGCTCCTTCCCTACACAATTCCCCTTTCTCCCTCCCTCAAAAAGTGCTCTTATGTTTATCACTTTATAGCTTAAAAAATCACTTTTATCTCTAACTAATGTTTTAGCTTTGCTATTTTTGAGCTATATAAAAGATATGTAGTCTTCTGAGACTTCATGAATGCATTGCTTCAAGATTCATCCTAGTTCTTCCAGCTGTCTGTAGTTCTTTTTCCATTGCTCTATAAATTTTCATTGTGTGAAAAAGCCACTTTATCCACATTCAGTGAACATTTCCCCTCTATAACAAACAAGACTGCTTAGAACATGCTTGTAATTTCTAGTGACATGTGTAGTAGTTTCTCTGGGTAAATTGATAATTTAATTGTTAGATTCCATGTTGTGTAATGTTTTCAGTTAATAAAGTAATGCCAAATGTATTCAGTAGTGAATGTAATAGTTTGTAATTGCATACTGTATGAATAAGAGCACTTATTAATACATACTCATGCCTGCACTTGATATTTTCAGATTTTTAAATTTTTACTTAGTCTAAAGCATGTAGTCCAATATTTTTTATGTTTTAGATAAGTGTCAAGGTTGAGGATTTTTCTTTTTCATGCCATATATGTGCACGTGTCTGTGTGTACACCTGTGAATGTTTGAAAAGGTCTGTTTACAACTGGTCCATTTAAAAAATCTGCTTCAGAATTGTTCAGAAGGAAAGGGGAACTAGGGAGGGGGTAAGGAAGGAAAGGAAAAGTAAAAAGAGTAAAGAAGGATAGGGCCGGGGATTTAGCTTAGTGGCATAAGCGCCTGCCTGGCAAGCATGAGGTCATGAGTTTGATCCCCAGTACTGGAAAAAAAAAAAAAAAAGAAGGATAAAGTGGAAACAAAGCTTTGTAAATAAGGCGGGGAAGAGAGGTTGAAGGCAGAGCAATGGGAAACAAAAGAGGTAGCAAAATATGTCGTGTACAGACAGGTACAAATTCTCTATGATGATTTGTGTATCTAAATTATACCAATAAACTTAAAAATTTAAAAAAAATCTCCTTCATCTTGTTCTGCATTTAGTGGTTTCAATATGGTAGAACTGATTCTTTCTGCGATAGATATGTTGCCAGTATCTACAGCTTTATATGTTCAGCTTCATTAGTGTTTTGATGAAGTGGTTCTTAATATTAGTTTGATCAATATTTTGCCTTTCATTCATGATGAATGCTTTTTGTATCATATAAATTAAGCACATCTCCCAACATTGGGACCATAAAGACACATTTTGTATTTCCTTCAAAAACTTGAGTTTTGCCCCAAAAGTTTATGTCTTTGATCCCATGAGAATTGATTTGTTTTGTTTTGTTTTTTGAGACAGGGTCTTGCTATGCAGTTCAGGCTGGCCTTGAGCTCGTTTTGTAGCCTAGGCTGATCTTGGACTTGCAGTGATCCTCCTGCCTCAGGCTCTGGAGTGCTGGGATTATAGAAGTACACCACCATGCTTGGCTTGGGAATTAATTTTTAATGTATGGTGTAGGATAGAGATTTTTTTTCTGTATGAATGATCAGCCATTCCATCCCCATTTAGGCAGCAGTCCAGCATGTAGTCTCTCACTGTACATCACTCTGCATACTACTATTAAGATTTTCCCAACAGTCCAGCATGTAGTCTCTTACTGTACATTACTTTTCAGTATCTTTGTTGCTGGGCTGTGTATTCCTCTTTTGAACAGTATGTTCTTTTTCATTTGCCTTTTTGCAGTCTTGTCAGTCACAATCTATCTTAACTATTTTGCATGGTGATAACTGGGCAAGTTGTCCTACTTGATTTCTTGAGCCTTTTGACTGTTCTTTTCTTTCTCTCTCCTCTTCCCTTTCCCTTTCCCCTTTCCCCTTTTCCTTTTCCCTTTTCCTTCTCTTTCCTTTCCCTTTCCCGTTCCCATTCCCGTTCCTGTTCTCGTTCTCATTCTCTTTCGAAAAGTAAGAAGAATTTATTGAAAGTACGAAAAGCTTCTGTCTAAGAGACAGAAGGGGCCTGGGAAAGTGGATTGCCCCACTTTTTGCTTTTTCATGTAAATATTTAAAGCATGACTTTCTTTATTGGAAATATTACATAGCTTTTGTTAGATTTATTCCATGTTACTGTACTGTTTTTTGTTATTGCAAATTGTACCTGTGAGGGAAAAATTGTTTTTCTGCTTTTAACTTGAGATGAAGCACAATCGATGTTTCTATATTAGTAATAATTTCAGTTAACTTGCCAAACTCATGTGTTCTAGAATACTTGTATTCTTATGGGTAAGTAGTCATATTTGTAGGAAAATAAGTTTGTTATTTCCTTGAAATTTCTTTTAAATGTTTACTTTATTAACTTTTAATACTGGCTTATACCTGCAATCCAGTGTTGAATTGAAAGGGATGATAATGGCATTTTTCTTGTCTTAATTCAGATTTAAAAAGAAAACTAATATTTTTTCATTAGGAGTTGTGTTTATTATAGGCTTTTGATAGAGGTTTTGTTTCTGTTCTCATTAATTTTTTACTGTTTAATCACAAGTGAATATAGTTTTCACAAACAGCTTTATCTTTTTGAGATTGGTTTTCTTTTATCTGGAAATATGGTGAAAGTAGTTTGCCGAAAGTCTAAACCAATTTGCATTTCTTAAGTCAAAAACTTCTGTCTAAAAGAGACAGAAAGGGGCCCAGAAAAGTCGACTGCCCCTAAAAGCCTTTTTTTTATTTGCGTAGCAAACTAAAAATTGAGATAAGTTTGGAGCATATATATATATATTCAAACATATATATAGCATATATATTCAAGTAAGTATTTATTTGCTCTAATCTAAAACTGATCTTTGGCAATCATGTATAGATTTTATAAAGGATGTTGAATATACAGAATAGATAAGTAATTAATTAATTATTTTCAAGACAGAGTCTCCCTATATAGTGCAGGCTGGCCTTAAACTGACTTATGTACCGCAGCCTGGCCTCGAGCTTGCTGTGATCCTCCTACCTCAGCCTCTTGAGTGTTGGGATAACAGGCATGTGCCTCCCCGCCAAAATAGATTACATTGACAGCACTAAAAAATGTATTTTCTCTGAATAAGCATTTAATTTGATAGAGTTTGTGTTTATAAAATAGGATACTTATTTCTTTTAAGAAATATACCTTAAACCTGTGAAATTCTGAGCTTGGCCTGATTGTGGCATCTACTGTCTGAATGCTTTTTACAGCCCTTTTATTTATTGCTGTACATTTCAAAATACACCTGAGTCAGTGTATCAGAAGTGTCCCAGTGTAGAAAGTCACAAAGGGCAATGTGTTGACAGTGACTAGGAGATGCAGAGTAAGATGGTTCTAACGTTTCTACAGCCAGGTGATCATCTTCATCTAACATTGCCTTGTTTTCCAGCTGCTGTGGGTCCTTTTTTATGAATCATTTTTTGATTCTAAAAGTTAATGGGAAATTTTATTGTTTTACAGAAAGTCATAATAAAGTGTTCTAATCATCATTGCTTGAACAAAGTTGTCTTTTAAAATATATTCTTTCTTCCTCCCTCCCTCCCAATTTTTGTCCTTCCCTCACTCGCCATGTCTACTCTCCATCATGACCTTGGGAAAGGCACTTAATTATCAAAAGACTTTGATTTCTCATCAGTGAGAGGAGGCCAATACTTTTATCCTACTAGGTTATCAGGCTTCAATGAAATAAATCATGCGAAATGCTTAGTATACTGTCTTCAACAGGAAGGTCCTCAAGAAAAGGCAACGAAGTACAAAGAGATAATTTTTTTATTTTTATTTTTTGGTGCTGGGCATCAAACTCAACAACCTCACACATGCCAGGCAGGCACGTACGCCACTGAGCTAAATCCCTGGCCCCAAAGAGATAATTTAAAAAGACTGTACATAACTTTTTACATTTATATTGAGTTTCTCGCCTGGGGCATTCATGCAGATGTGAAGAAAATAGAGTTGACCTCATTAGCACAGTCATATTTGGGTACTGCACTGTTTTGAAACTCATCAAATTTGGTACTCAGGTGAGTCCCAATACTTGTCTTTTTTTGTTTGTTTGTTTTGTTTTGTTTTTGTTTTTGTTTTTGAGACAGGGTTTCACTATGCCGTTCAGGCTGGCCTTGAGCTCACTTTGTAGCCCAGGCTGGTCTCGAACTCACAACGATCCACCTGTCTCAGCCTCCCGAGTGCTGGGATTACAGGCGTGAGCCACCACGCCCGGCTCCCAATACTTGTCTTTTGTTAGGTACTCAACATCCAGGTTACAACTTGATGATGTTGATTGCCTCATGACTCACTACTTTTCTAGCCAAAACTTGTTTAGTATTTTTCATTTTGGTACTCAGTGAGCCTCCTGGAGCCAATTAATGATGTGTACCAAGGTACCATTGGTGTTAAAAACCAGTGTGAAAGAAGACAGTGTATGTATGTGTTCATATTCTTACACAGGCCCACTTTAAAACAGTGAGGCTCATGGCAAGGATGTTGTGAGATTGGTATTCGTAACATTCTGATAACAGTTTAAATTGAAATGTGTCTTTGGATAGCAGCTCAGCATTTGTTAGCAAGACCTTGATGTATCCTAAAAATGTTTATTTCAGCAAAGATCTGTGTGGATCATAGTTAGGAAATTACACGGGGTGTTCACATGCTTCTCTGCACATGTGTGTCACATCTGTGAGTATGTGAGGCATGATACAGACATTTCACTTCTGAGATCGCAGGCAACTGGCGATTCTGGGCCTGCTGGCACATCTGGGAGCCGCAGCTCCTGGGGACGTAAACCCACACTATACCAGTGGATACCAGGACTCCGGAGTGCGCTAGCCACACAAGGGTATGCAGTGGTGTCTCGTTCAGACTGAGAGCTCTGAGCTGTTCCTGAGGTGATTGCTTTTGTTGTCTGCCTTCTTGGAAGCCTAATTTTTTCCTCTGAAACCCGGATTCCTTCCCCCCAGTCTGAGAGACTTGATGTGGTGGTTTCATCTGAAAAAGTTGGGGCAAGAATGCCTGGCAGTGGCCTAGGTGTGTTTATGCTGTGATGTTAAGGGGTCATGTTTGTGAGTACACAAGAGTATGACCCATGACTTCAGGAATGTGCACATGCCTTGCTCCTTAGTGGATTGTTGAATCCCAACATGGGTAGAGCTGCCTTCCCTCTCCCAAGCTGGACTCAAACTTGTCCTCTCCTGCCTCAGCCTCCATACGGCTGGAATCACAGGCATGTGCCACCACGTGTGGCTAGTTCATACATTTTAAAATAGGAGAATGAGAGAACTTTTCCTGATTTGTGCAAAGTCTTTATGTAGAGGTTCCAGGAATAGTGTTTTTACAAGAGCAAAATACTTGTGAAAACATGGTTATATCCATGTGATAGCACGGTGGATAACAATTAAAAGTTGTTTTGTAGAAGAGTTTTTAATGATGTGAAAATATTGTTCTGAATGTGAATGATAAAAACAGGACAAGTATAAAGAAATGGTGTTCAGCTGAATAAAAATATATAAAAATTAGAAGGAACTAAATCATTACAAATACATTTGGTTATGGGACTATAGGTAGGGCTATTTTTTTTTCCTACTTTGTATGTTTTATATAGTAGGCGTGTATTGTTCTCATAAGAGGAAATTAAAATTGTAAGAAATTTTTAAAACCTAGGAAAAACAGATCATCTTGTGAAGACTTTGAGTTACCTATTCATCTGTCACTGCCAATTTCCATCTTTATGGGTAGAATGAAACTTTGTTTAAGGCAAATGAGAAATGTTGGTATTTCTGACCCAGTTGCAAACATGAGTTTACAGTTGAGGTTAAGAATTTCTTGATAGGGCCAGGGATACAGCTCAGTGGTAAAGTGCCTGCTGGCAAGCATGAGGTCATGAGTTTGATTCTTTTTTTTTTTTTTTGTGGCACCGGGGATCGAACTCACAGCCTTGCACTTGCCAGCCAGGCACTTAGGCCGCTGAGCTAAATTCCCAGCCTTGATTCTCAGTTAAAAAATTTTTTTTTTCCTCAATAGTATCAATTTTAAAATGCCAAGCTATTATACTTTGTAATAATAATTATACAATACGATTTTTTTGACAGTTGCCCCCGAGTACCCACAAGAAATTGGTCCCAGGAATCATATTCCTAGGATACTAAACTCTGCAAATGTTCATGTTGTATACAGTGGCACAGTATTTACATCTAACATACATACATCCTGTGTACTTTAAATCTATAAATTGTACATGATAATGTAAATACTGTGTAAATATTTGTTATTACCATATTGTTGGGCAGTATTTACAAGAAAGAAATCTATATGTAGTCAGTACAGATGTGATCTTTTTTTCATTCCAGAATGTTTTCAATCCAAGATTGTTTGGATCTGTGTATGTAGAACTTGTGGATATGGAGGGCTGGCTGCATATTATACTTACCTTGACATTTGTATCTGTCTAGGAAATGTAGTTCTAGGTATAGAAAAGAGGGAGGCTTTTAATGTACCTTTGTATTTTCTTCTGGTAAAACCTTTGTAGTAGTATGCGGAGTAAAAGATGACATATAGAAGCTGAGATTTGTATTCAGTCATGTACACTCTGGTGTGTTACGCATGGTTATTAAAAGTACAGTACTTTAGATAGTGTGTCAAACTAGAGAAAGATGTGTGTCTTACAATTTAATATTATATTGGAAAGAGGGATTGCACTGAAAGTAGATTTCCATTAATCTTCATACATTCCTTGAGGTTGTTTTAGGAAATGATAAAGGAAATTGATGTTTAGATAATTTAAGTAAGTGGAAGTCTTCATTTTACGAACAATGAAATAGATACAGAAAGAACCTAAATAAATGGACCCGCAGTCCAGGTCTGTCTTACTCAATAACCATTTTGCTATATTTTTAGTTAACTATTAGGGTCTTTAAATTTTTTTTATATGTATGCTTACTGTTCTACCTTCCTTTTAGAAGTTATCATGATACTTTCCTTTATCTTTATTATATACATTCCCATGAAATTATCAAAACACTTCTGTAACCTTCCTTATTTTAAAGTTATCTGATTAGGTATTTCCATTTAAAATTTCTTACTTTCTTTCAAATCTTAGTATATTATTCTCCAAAGATAAGTAAGATAATGCTTTTTATTTTATAAGGTGTATTTTTGAGAAATCAAACTCTATTCTATCCATAGTATACAGTATTGACCAAGAAGGACCTATTTCAGTTTTCCATTGGGTTATTTCAACACCATTTATTAAATGAAGTTTTCATTCTTCGTTGCTTTATGATGATACATTCCTTATCTGGAAAATTCTTTTACTTTCCTTTCCTGTGTATTCAAATTCAGTCTTCAAAGTTCATTTCAGACACCTGGGCTTCAGAAAACTTTTGCTAACATCTGATATCCATCCATTCCCTACCCCTAGTTGGAAATAAACTTACTCTTTTCTTGTCATAGCACTTTATGTAGATGTTTCTTATGATGCATTTTTTTCCTTGAACATTTAAATTGCCTTAGTAAATTATACTAGACACTTCTAGAGTACATGATCTTTTTCATCATAACATCTCCTAGGATATCTGCTTTGTTACTAGGTACGTAGTAAACTGATTAATAATTGATGTGTGTGTGTTTTTACTTACTTGCGTTGTACCTTTTTTGTTTTCTCTGTTCTCTTACCCTAACTATAGATCTGTGCTACTTCTACACAATTTTAATTGTTAATGTGAAGACTGGTCCTTCTCATCTGTGCTTTTGCTTTTGAGAAAAATCTTTAGTCTTGCATGTTTCTTTTTCTCAAATGAATATAGAATACTTTTTCATGTTCTTAAATTAAAATGTAGTCATCTTTGTTGGGATTTAATACTACTGTGCTTTCATAACAGCTATTGTCTGATCTGGGAGTCTGGTCAGTTGGCTTATTAATTCAAGAGCTTTTTTTTTTTTCCTTTTCCCTAAGATGGGTTTAAAGATTGTTTTTTGTGTATCAAGGAGACATTAAGCGATTTAAATTCAGGTAGATTTTACCACAATACCCAGAGAAGGGGGAATGCAACTTAGGTTGCAAAACCGGTTAGATTTATGTACCATCACTTGAAATACTGCAAAGCTGTAAACATGAGTGACAGAATCCTCTAAAGTTACAGTTCTTATGTCTTATCTTTGCTAGAGGCAAAGACATATAATAACAATTTGAAAAACCTCCAGATCTATAGATATTAAGTGATGCCTGGATTGTTCAATTTAAATATTATCTAATACTAACTGCTTATGACTTGATATTTCTGTGGGAAACTATAATTACAAGTTTTTTTAAACTAGGGCTTAGTTTATTAATTAGGATAAATTGAATTTCCCACCTTTGATTTTATGCACATGGCAGTAGTTTGTCCCTGTGGCTTATAAAAGTGGCCAACTAAGCCACTCGTTTAATTTTGGGTGGCTGCAGTGAACATTAGGGAAAGAGATTTTTGTCATTTATTAAAAAAAAAATTAAAAGTAAACTTGTTTCCGTTTGTAATAGCATTGATTTAAGAAAGGCTTTAGAGGAACCCGCAGTAGTTAAGCTTTGAACCTAAGTAGCTCCCATTCATGCCCTAAGTGATAGAGAAGAGTGATTTGTTAAGAATTAATAGTGTAGTAAATTGTAGATACTGTTAATTTTTAGAGCAGAAGTTTCAGACTTATGATTCATTAACCAAATATGGCCTTTGGACTGTTTTGTTTGGCCTGTTGAGTGTTTCTAAAACTTACTGCATTGGTTGTTAACATCCCAGATCTACTGACATTAGTATCTGTAACACTGGATCGAATATATTTTTAACATGGCATATCAATAGCAATGGCACTATTTGGATAAGACATGCATGTTTGTTTGCCCTTGTTAACATTTCTATCTAAGGTGTTTTGGCCAATCCCATATGTACTTAATCTTGCAGTCTGTAGTCTAGAGTTTCTTGAATACAGAAGGAATAGTAAATCTGGTATTGCTGATGGCAGCTGAATCTTCAACTTTTGTGTTAATAAATGATAGTATGAGAATTTTGGGTAGTAAGAGTTTGAATGGAATATGTGAGAAAGGGTAGTGGACCAGGAATCCAGAGTTTTTAACCTGAGAAACTGAAAGGGTAGAATAATTGTCACCAGAGATGGAGCACTGCAGGTAGGTCAGATTTGGAGAAGGAAGGTGAATTCAATCTTGCATGTGTTAAGTTCGAACATTCCATTGTAGATACCGAGTAAGCAATGGCTTTATATACGGAGTTTGAGAGAAGTATGTAGACTTACATGAAAATTTGAGATTCGAAGCTGATACTTTAAGCCATGAGACATAATGAGATCACAAAAAAAGCAGCAGACCAGCCCTGAGCCTTGGCCATGTCAGTCTTCAGGAATTTGAGGGGACAAAAAGACAATTAAGCATCCAGTGAGGTAGGACAAAAAGGGAGGGAATTCATTATCCAGCAAGACAAATGTCTTGATCTAGTTTCACACAAGAAGCAGAGCCTGAGGTAGGCTTTCTTGGAGGCAGTTTATTGGAGGACCTATTAATAAGAAATAGAATTTGGAAGACTGGGACAAGTGAAACAGGAAGGAGGGAAAGCCAATCCAAGAGTGTACTGTTGAACTGGTCGTTTATGTGAGCAGCTGGAGCTTGGTTTTATGGAAGTGCTGAGAAAACAAGAAGGATATGCCTTTGGGTGGGAGCAGAAGGCAGTGTTTGTCTAACAAGTTCCATCCCCCCATTGATCAAGTGTTGCCAGTGGTGTCAACATTTCAGCTTCTAGGTTTGTATGTGTCTGAATGGCTAAGGAGATTTTTAGGCGTCCTTCATTGCGTATCTCAAAGCAGAAGGTGAACCAGAGAGTACAGCTAAGGGGAGATGCCTCAGATGGTGTGAAAATATGAGGCAGGCACAAGAGGTATTTTATTTCGACTCTTACTGACATTTATTGGTTTTTTTTTTTTTTTTTTTGGTACCAGAGATTGAACTCACAACCTTGTGCTTGCCAGGCAGGCGCTTACACTGCTGAGTTAAATCTCCGGCCTCATTTATTGGTTTATTAAAAAGAAAAAGGAAAAACAAAACAAAAAACCAAAAAGACTCAGAGCCACATTTCAGCCTTTAGAAAACGGGGTACATGTTAAAATGATTTATTCTCTTAGAAGACAGTGCCTCAGCTCTTTAAGATTTTACTCAGCATTTTGTTACATGGAAATTGTGTTTCTTAAATTTAAAACTTGAATTATAAACTGAACAATTAGAAAAAGATGACTATTTACATTAGATATTTCTCTCTTGAAACTATGCTAGTTTAGTATAATAGCTACAGTTATTTAGTTGCAGAGTTGCAAGAAACTCAGTCTGAAGATTTTTCTTTTTTGAGACAGTCTCTTGCTATGCAGTTCAGGCTGTCACTGTGTAGCTCAGGCTGGCCTCAAACTTGGGGTGATCCTTCTGTCTCAGCTTCCTGAGTGCTGGAATTACAGGCATATGTATCACGCTGGGCTGAAGATTTCATTTTATCTAAAATTATTTTGGGCCTTGAAGGCTAACCCTAAGCAGGATTTTGTAGTTAATGTGAATTTTGCTAAATGTGCGTCTTGCAAATAATGTTATCGTCATGGGATAAGGACTATTGCTTTTTAATATATTGATGATACTAAACTAATTTAAATTGTGATAGTATATAAATGTCTCGACAATTTTAGACCCCTTCTATAAGAATAAAGAATAAATCGGTTTTCCTTCTTGTCATACCTTGTTTTATGATCTGTGATGAGAACTGTGTGTTTGTCTTAGTACGTGTGTTAGTGTTTGAGTGTCTTGAGGGTGACATCTAGGTGGTCTTATCATGTATTGTTTTTCTAGGGCCTAACATGGTTCCTTATTTTGATTACATCCTCCATAGGCAGTGGTCAAGCTAATTCAAGGGACATACATAACGTGCATGTGCTAGCATTCATAGATTTTATTTTTAAGGTTAGCTGTAATAACTTGTTTCAAAGTATAATAATGTTTTAGACTTTCTTCTTTTTTCTTTCTTTAAACAGAAGGACAAGGACAGAATCACCAGCACTGGCTGAAGGTAAATATGTCTTTGGGGGAAATGATTGTTCAAATATAAATGAAAAATTATTCTTTAAAAAAAAACCTACATTGGTTAACTATATTTAAGGAAAATATTCTATATATTTAACTTCTAATACTATCTAGGAAATACTCTGTTGTTTAGTTTTTGGGTTAGAATATGTAGTAGTGGGGAAAATGTAAATTAATTAGAACTTTTTTTTACAGCTTCAGTAGGGGAGGTATGTGCTTTTCTTTGAATTCCCTTGTAAGTCATTTTAGTTATCACTAGTATAGTTCATTTGTAGAAATCTATGCCTTAATTTTGGTAATTTAGTATAATTTCTTCCAGCCCTCATTGGAAACTAAAAAGACATCTTTATATTTAGCTTTAAATAAGAATTCTACCTGTTAACTTGCTGGTTTTTGTCTTTTTCAAAAAAAGTCATTGAAGTAAATTGTACTTAACAAAAAATACAGTGTCCTGAGTGCTTAAATATTTGTAATTCTGTGATTGTTTTTCCTGCTGTTACTTTACTTATAGCAAGTTAATTGGTATTTGAAAGTGTATTTTTTAATAAATGTACTTTGTGTTCTTCAAGTAAAAATTAACAGTTTTAAAAAGCCTTTTTGTGCTCTTCCTAGACATAAATTGGACATGTATTTACATTTCAAAACCATCTTACCCTTCTGTTAGAGCTGATATGACAGTTATGGTCCTTCACAATTGTTATCACCTCAGCTACTCCGTGCATTACAGTGCAGGAGTCCTTAACTAGTTTTTGTGCCAAGGACTGATAATCTGGGGAAGCCTATATATTTTGCCCCAGCATAATGATTATAATAGTGATACATGATTTAGGTAAAATGCATAGCATTAAAAAGGAAACCATTTAGATTGAAACATTGTTAAGAAATATTTAAAATACAAATTTGTGCTGGGTGTGGTAGTGCATGCTTGTAACCTTAGCACTCTGGAGGCTGAGACAGGGGAATTGCTGCAAATTTGAGGCCAGCTTTGGGCTACATAGCAAGTTCAAGGCTAGCCTGAGCTACATAGTGAGGCCCTGCCCCATGCCCCCAAAAACCCAGAAAACCAGGTTTATGATAGAGCAATATATTTCTCAGAGTATCTGCTTTAGGAACAATTCTGCTATTCACTGTAATTTTAAATAGTGATGGATACATACTAATAATTTCTATTAATGACAGCTTTATAGTCATTTTTAATATTGTAGTGGTTTGTAGACTATAATTGTAATCGAAAGAATTGCTAGCTTTCATATAGAGAAAGGTTCCCATTCAGATTCATAGACCATTGATTGCCTTCTGTGGCCTTGAAATTGAGACCCTTTCTTAGTGAAAGTTGATTTGACTTTACTTTCTCCATCATATTGGATAAATACAGTGTTTTATGCCTATGTAACTGAGCTCAGAGGAGTAGAGTTACATATCTGTTCCTTTAAAATATCCTAGTGCTAGCTAATTATGACGGCTCACGCCTGTAGTCCCAGCACTCGGGAGGCTGAAGCAGGAGGATTGTTGCGAGTTGGAGACCAACCTGGGCTACAAAGTGAGGTCAAGGCCAGCCTGAACTGTGTATGAGACCCTGTCTCAAAAAGACAAAACCAAACCAAACCAAACCAAACCAAACCAAGAACGACAACAACAAAACCATCAAGCCTAATGCTATAGGCTGGAGGTTTGTGAAATAATTGAAGAAGATTCTGATTGCTGGTTAGTAATAATAGAAACAGCATATTTTGTAGAGAAGGAGTACAAAATAGATGTTAAAATTCAAATGTACTTGCCTTGAAAGAACAAACTTTTAGGTTTAGGGAACCTGAATTATGTAAAAAAGAAAATACACACACATGTATAGTGTGTGTGTGTGTGTGTGTGTGTACGCGCGCGTCTGCGAAAAGCTGAATATTGTTAACAGTTGTCATAATTGTCATTGGGAGAATGTAGATGGCAGTCCGATGCTTATAATCTGGAAGTACAAGAAAATGTAACCACTTGGAGAAAGTCACTAAATGTCTTGCAGTTCCTTCAGCAGCATGAACTATATATATAATAATCATGTGTCAGCCTATGCTAGGAAGAACCTGGAATAGTGTTACTAAATTCTCATGCTGATCCAGTAGCTGGTAACTGAATTTTGGGAGTAGCTGGTCGATTGAGGTTCGGTTGATAGCAAAACATCTTTAACATTGACTTTGAAAGGGGCGTGATAGGGCATTTGATTTTTTTCTGTTCCTTTGTTTTTGTTGTTCTTGTGATGGTGGTACTTGATTCTATCAATGTGATCTGGCCCTGATGCTGAATCTTAAAGATTCTCTCAAAAGCTGTACAGAACTATCAGGTTCAATCAAGTAAGCCCAACTTTTTCATACATTTGTTGCTTTTGCCCAAGTCACCAAATTTCTCTAGTGTTCAGTTTCTTTCATGAAGTTCAGGATTTGAGCTACATGATTTCAAATCCCTTCACGGTCTTGGTTTTTTCTCATGTTTTCTGTCCATTCTCATCCCTTCAGTTTCCTTTCTCCCATTCCCTTTGGATGGATGGTTAAAATTGTCAAAGTAGCTTAGTAATGAATTTAGGTTTACATAACTATGTATTTCTCGTATATGTATGCCAAACTTTAAAAGCTATAAAAATTACATGGTATGCTTAGTTTAAAAATTTTATATGATACATGCGTACTTCATTCTTAATGATTCAAAAAATTAAGCATATTCCACAATACTAAGGAAACAATATTTTAGAAATCAGCCTTTGTTCTTTCAAAAATTCTTCCTTTCTCTTTCTTTTCCCTTCCTCCTCTTCCTCTCCTCCTCCTCTGTCTCTCTCTGTCTCTGTCTCTCTCTCTCTGTTTTTAAGACAGGGTCTTGCTGTGTAGTTTACGATGGATCAGAACTCACTGTGTATCCCAGGTTGACCTTGAAGGCACTGCAGTCCTCCTGCCTCAGCCTCCTGAGTGCTGGGAGTACAGGTGTGTGCTACCACGCCTGACTTAAATCCAGTTTTACAGTGTGATTTAGTCAGTAATATCAGCCCTTGTTATTTGAAAATAATTTGGAGCATGCTTTAAAAATATGCCCAGGGGATTTGTCTTTACTCTTCAACTGAAGTAAAATAGTATAAAAAATATAATGGAAAAAATTACATATATATGTTCATTAAATTTTAATGGCCACCTCTGTAACTAATGATCTGTATTGCTTTCTGTTTAGTTTATAAGAGACAGTGATCTAGAAGTATAAAATTATTCAAGTCCTTATCCTAAAAATTAATATTACCAAGAAGAAAAAAATGTTCTCGCTTTTTGTAAATTTTGCTTGGTCATGATAAACCTAGAAAAGTTACATTTAAAAGAATGACTTTAAGTTCAGTTAGGTTAATTTACATTTAAGAACAAGGAAAACATTGGTACCCTTTTGCAGTTTCACTGTTTTAGATTCCTTTATTGTCCTAGGCCAGTGTTGGCAAACCTGTGGCACACGTGCTGCAGCAGGCCATTTGTTAGCATTAAAAGCCTTAAAAAGATTTGCCATTACTGTGCTAGGCTGAAGCAGATCTAACTATTGAAGGACATTTTTTGGTTATCATTTGTCTTTTCCTAATAATTATATTTCAAAAATTTTTTTTCATGTTTTTTTTTTCTCAATTTATGAAAGATTTAGTGGTAGTATTAATTTCTCCTAGGAACATCTGAAAATGTTTTGTTTGTTTTGGATGAATTATATACACTTACTTATGACCATACGTAGTGCCATAGTATAGCAAACGTAAGATTCTATTCATAAACTTATACCTTCGTTTAGCATTTATAGCATCCAGGCCCTCTGCTGGACACTTTGGATATAAAAATGAAGCTAGATTCACTCAGGGGAAAATGATTCTATTTCCCTTACTTCCTTTACTTTATAATGTTGAAGTATTTCCTAAATAATCACTTGTAAATTTTATTGTTTTTCAGATGGTAATCCTCATAATTACTAGAGAGGAAATGTCTTATTTGTAATTTTTTGCATATGTGAGTATACGTATATAGTCTAATGGGTAATTTTCTTTTGATTTCACTTTCCTATCTTTGAAGACACTTCAGATATTTAATGATTTGTTAAGTGGTACCAGGATTTTTTTGGTTTGATTCTTGGAGGTCAATGAGATTTGGACTTAGTGAGGGGAAGTTAATGTGTAGGTGTGAATTTCAGCTTAGTACAGAGATTTTTTTTTTTTTTTGGAAAAGAATACAACCAAACAAAATAAAACAGAATAGAGTCAATCATAACAAAACAATGAACATGGTACATGACTTCCAAACAGGGTAAAAGGCAATCAGTAATGGCTATCATAATGCCTCTTGTTATCTGCAGTATACTTGCCCATACCATCAGGGATAAGTAAAACCAAACAAAATACAACAAAATAAAACAGTAAAAAAAAACAAAAACAAAACAAAACAAAGCAGA
>RJWT010023365.1:0-16859 GCA_004365215.1 Cuniculus paca | reverse complement strand
GTGTGCAGTGGAAGTCTAGAGTGAACCAGTGCCCGGTTTCCGTTTTCTCGTGTAACTGTTGATGGAGAGAAAATGAAGGCTTAAGTGGAGTCTGGATACAGAGGATAAAGAAAAGCGCATTTCTCCTGTGTCTCCTGGGAGTCTCTGGTCCAAACCTGCTGCATGGCTGAGCTGAAGTGGGCCAGGCGGGGTCACAGCTCCCGTGCACCCGTTCAGTGACCGCATCCCCGAGGCCCCTGCAGACAGGTGGGCATGGCTGTGCACCTGGGCAGGTAAGGATGGAGAGAGGCCCCTTGCTTTAACCAGCTTGGGTCTCACAATTTTACTCTCCATCAATGTCTGTATAGTCCTGAGGGACTGTTCTTCTAGAATGTCCTCCTGTGTCTTTGGAGTATTAATAGACATGGTAGGGATGTGCTCAAATTTTTGCTCACTGACATTTTTTCTTTTAAATACTATCTATCTCCTATTTCTGACCCCTGTTGATTTCCCACAGCAAATGCTTGCAAAAGGAATATTCCCAAGGACATATGTTGGAACATTCCATAAATGTTCAGTGGACATTCCCGTGATTCTCAGAGCGAAGGAGAGGCTCGGAAACAGGATGTGTGGAGAGGGCTTTCTTCACAGGAGCTGGCTGGGAGCGGCTGGTGCCTCTCCTCTCAGCTGTCTCCACAGCGGGCATGTGATTCCCTTAACCCTGCGGGCAGCTGTGCTGAGGTTCTTCTGCCGGGCTAAGTTCTCAGCTGTGTGGACACGGTGTGTTTCGACAGGCCTTCTCCAGAGCCTTGTTTCTGCTGCAGTGTATGAGGTGTGATTAACATACACATTCACATTTTAAAAACGGGTTACAGTGAAAGACACATTTCTGTTAATCCCTCCAAACACTTGTCCTCACTTGGATCATACTTATCCTATCATTCTTGCCACTTTCTGAAGCAGTTCTGGAAGTCCTCTTTCATGAGGGTCTTTCTGAAGTGTGATCAAAAGTATGGCAAATGTTCCTGCTGACTGTCATCTGACAGAAAGGCAGCTCGCAGACACATGACGCTTCATCCTCATTCATCTTATTCACTGCATCTGGACCATGCAACTTCCAGCTTTTCCCCGATGTCAAAGTGACCAGGAACACATTTTGAATTGATGCAGGACTCAAGGCAGCCAGGACAGCACCACTAAAGGCACTTGCTAAAGAAGACTTGTGGAACGGCTTCAGAAGGTGGCAAGAATGACGGGGAAGGTGTGTGCAAAGCAAGAAGGAGTATTTTGAGGGAAAATAATGGCAGTGTGTCTTTTACTATAATAATTTTTATAAAATTTAAGCATTCACTATATATGTCGCTCATACAGAGCATGCAGCTTAGCATGAGACAAAAGCACGGTTTCTGCTCTCACCTGGGGATCTTTCCCTCGTCTTGCAAACATAATTCTGGGAGTCACCTGCTTTCCTGCTTTCATTTGTCTTTTTTGAACAGTGAGTGGTACAAATTTTACCTTCCGAGTTGCACTTTTCACTCCCGTGCTCACTGTCGGTCTGCATGTTTGAGTCCCACATTGCCGGCTGTGGTGGACTTAACACCCAGTGCCATAAGCCAGATTCCTAAAGTGCAATTTACACAATTCCCATGGCCTGGAGTTGTGTGACAGCCCTGGAACTTTGATGTCATTTGTCAATTATTTTAATCCTCTGACTGCAGTCGGTCAATTTGGGGTTTCTGTGAGTCCATTTTGAAACTTTTAAACACCATTTAAAGAAATTTCATTAAAGATCTTGAATTTGATCTTTTTTTCATGGGAAGTGTTACAGGCAGCCTTGGACACTGCACCACAGGCGTCCAACCACCCAGAGGTCTGGGGGAGCAGGGCTGGAAGGTTACCCTTCCCTTCGTGGCTAAGCACCCCGAGATGGATTGGAACAGAGAGGTCCTCACTGTTAAGTAGAAGCTTACTCCCTTCCTTACTTTCCCTGCACTGGGCTTGGCAGTGGCTGTGGGGACTGCATGTAGCCCACCACCGCTGCTCAGGTCTGGGCTCTGGACTGAAGGCCCTGCTCCCCTACTGCTTCCAACCGGGGGCTGTCTGTTCTTGGAGGCAGATGAACTTTCTAGAAAGGTCTGGATCTTTCTTCCTGGCCAGGTTTTCCTCTCTATCCTTCAAGCCTAGTTGCCTCACCCAGGCCTGAGACTTAGGCATCAGCCTAGGACAGTGATGGCAAAGGCTTCAGAGCATTTGATGATATGAGCAGCCCGCAGTGGCACACTGCCACACACTCACCACCACTGGCCCAGGCTCCCTGGAGTTCTGGGAGGTGCCTTTGTCTTCCCATTTTATTGGGTTAAAAAGCAGCGTTTGATCACTGAAGAAAATTTAAATCTGGAGAGAAACCTGAGAGAAGTCCAAGAAGTCCCAAATCCCTGGGCCTCATATTTCTGGGTTGGTGTCCTTGGCTAAGAGGGCTGTGCATATGTTATGGTTGGCACCTAGATGTCCCTCCAAAGCCTCTTGCGCTCATATTTAAGGCTTTGGGATGTGGCTGGATCATGGTGTAACACTGGATTAGTCCTCTGATGAGCTCACAGTTAAATGGTGTTGAGAGGTGATGCTTGGTTGGCTGAGGTGATCACTGGAGGTGTGGTCTGGAGGGGACTGCATGTAGCCCACCACCGCTGCTCAGGTCTGGGCTCTGGACTGAAGGTCCCACTTCCTCCTCCTCCCTTGATCTCCTGTTGCCACACTATAAGCTGCTTCTCCTCTGCCACGCTGTCCTGCCTTGGAGTCAGCCGACTATGGACTGAAACCCCTACAAACTGTGGGCCTAAATAAACGTTTTCTCCTTACAGTCCTGGGTGTTTGGTTGTGTCTCTGCTATGAGAAAGTAACTAAGACAGCATAAAACCAAGATTGTGCTTAAAACTTAAGGTTTAAAGCTCATGCTCGGCTTTGAACTTGTTGGAAACCTCTCATGCCTTCTTCTGACTCCTCTCTCTCGGCATGGAGATGTCTGCATTATATCTGTTCCACCACTGTGTTCTGGAAGCTTCTTACTTACCTGGTTTCATGGGTTCACAGCTGGAGATGAGTATTGTCTCAGTGGGAATCGTACCTTGGCATTCCCACTTATGCCTGCTTCAGATCACAGTTAGATGAGATTTTGAAAGTTAGTCTTTCAACTTGCAATCAACTTTCCTTAAAGTGTGCTGTAGTCTGTGCATCATGTTGAATCTCTAAAGAAATCGTCACAGAATGCAGAGCGCTAGTCACTCAGAAGAACTGTAGCATAAACTCTCCTCTTCAGGCATCTCTTCTTATCTTTTCTTGACACTGTGTTTATTTTCAGGTCTTCATTTCTAAAATCGCTTAGAAAGTTCCCTCTGAACTCAATGGCAGTGATGGCACTGGGACTTTTCTAAGTAGATAGGTTGGGTATAAAAATGCGCATTATTTTACAGGTGTGGGTGTGAGTATGCATGGTTGTCAAATTGCCCCCTTTGTGAGGAATCTGCAGAGGTATCACTCAGCTGTGTCACTGTGGCCACTGCTTGTCCTGCTGAGGTGATTTCAGGAAATGAATGCAGGATCAGGGACCCAGAAAACCATAAAATGTTGGGAAATTTACCATAGCTTTGCTTCAAACCAATCTTTCTGAGATTTACAGAAGCATTGTTTGCTCCGAAGGGGATTTGCGCAGTGTGCATTCATCTAATGACCCATCTCCATTTAACATCTTCAAAGAGTTGTAAACGCAAGGTGCTCCGTAGTCTTTCCCTGTGGGCCACGGAGTCAGCCACATGATTTTAGTGCTGAGCTGTGACAAAGAGCTGCTCTGGACACAGATGGTCTCTGCTCTGGTTTGGACCTCATCCGAGAGGATGAATCCCTCGGAACTCCTCCGCTTGGGCACAAGCTTTCAAAGGAACTGCCCTCCGCACAGGCCAAAGGAGTTCGGATGTGTTGGAAGCCTGCAGCCACATCCCCTGGGGTGCTCCTCTTGCTTTATTAATCAGCACAACGAGCTGGGTGACCCCGCTGTGTAGGCCTCACGGGGCACTTGTCTTGTTGGTGACTTCTAACCCAGGAAGGGGTTCCCAGGGTTTCTCACAGTCTTCTGTCCTAGATGGACGAGGGGAGCAGCATCCCTGTTCACTATTGATGCCATCTCTTTCATCCCTGTTCCAGGCTTGGGCCCTTTCACCCCAAGTTCTTCTAGATCCTGCTTCCTCTAGTTTTCTCTCACTCCTTCCACATTTTTCTCCTTGTAGCTCCTAAAAACACACTGAGTCCGTTCCTTCCATACAGATGGTTTTCTGAGTCTTTTGAGGACTGAAGCTACTCTCGTAGCCTCCTTTTACTGTTGAACGCTGGGACATCATTTTGAGTTATCTGAATGATCTCTGGAAACTTCTTCCCAGAGATTACTCACATCACCTTGATTATCAAATAGAATGATGTTTCCTGATTGTCTAACAAGCTTCCCCCCATACATCCTCGCTCTTTTAATCACAGGTTCTGAGCAGCACGCTCTCCGTTCTCAGTGGATGATACTTGATGGTTTGGTCTTGGGCCCTTCCAAGACTCACACACTGAAGGCTTGGTCCTCAGTCTGGGATGCTACTGGGAGGTGACAGAGCCTTTAGGAGGGGGAGCCTGGCCTGGGTAAGCCTGGCCACAGGGGTTGAAGGGGAGCTGAGACTGTGGCCCAGCATGGTCTCTTTTTGCTTCTTGGCTGCTATAAGGTGAGCAGTTTCCTCTACCGTGAACTCCCACCATGGTGTTCTGTCATGCTACAGGCCACAGGCAAGGGGGTCAGGTGACCATAAACTAGAACTGCTGAAAGCCTGATCCAAAGTACACCTTCTCTCTTTTTAGTTAGTTCAACACAAGTATTTGCCACAGCAATAGATGTTGACCAACACAGTGTAGTCATACATCTGCTCTAGAGCAGTCTAGAAACTGCCTAGAGCAGCAGCAGAAGCTCAGGGGCCAGAGCCCAGTACCTTAGTGACCTGGACATGTCACTGCAAACCTCTGTGCCCATCTCCATCAGAGGCTAATAAACACTGTGAGGCTTATATGTGTCAATGTGTGAATGTGATTGACCAGTTCCCAGAATGCAGCAGACGTGTGTGCTCGCTATGTCTCATTGTTTGTTCTATTTCACTTTTAGTCTCAGCCCTACTTCCATCTGGTTCAATGTCTTTGCTGGATTGTAGAAGCTGAACAGGAACTTGCTGTAAAACTGGTCTATGTCTTTCCCATCGCAGTGCATATAAGTGATTGTTCTTGGTCCCTCTTTATCACCAGTGGTCCAGTATTTAGTTGAGAAAGAGAGAGAGAGAGAGAGAGAGAGAGAGAGAGAGAGAACTTTTGGGACATGTAGTAAAGTCTTGGCACATGGATTTGAGTGGGACCTAAACGGAGTAAACAAAGATTTTGACCATGGATCTGGGTTAAGAGAGAGTGTGCTTCTCATCTCCTCCAACAGCAGCGTTTCATTTACCTTTGTTAAATCATAAAGCTTCAAGTAGCACCACAAGGTTCTTCCAGAGAACTCAGATGCAGCCAGGGCTTGTGGACCATTGCTCCCTTCTAGCGTTATTTTGTGTAGGTCAAAGGTCTGTTCTGTTCGGTGACTGCTGTTTCCCATCGACACAAAGGAAGACCTGAAAATCCAGAACCAGAGAGCAACAACTTACCATTTAGGAAATGGTGAGTACTGTACTTAACCTCAGAGCTTCTGGGTCTAATTCCATTTTATCACAATTCATTGGCAGAACAAATTTTGTTTTTTTAATGAATACAAGAAGAAGAAATTACAAGAAGAAATTCAGTGGGAGGAAGACACCTGGGGAGTAATTCTCTCTGGTCTCTGAGGGCAGCTGCCAGGGATGGTGCTCTTCACTCAGGCCCTCCCGTTCCCTGCCTGGGCTACTCTGCAGCCAGTCATAAGGAGACGAGAGACCCCTCATGGAACACTGGTGCCTCTTTTACAGAGCCATGAGCTCTCCAGTGACAGTGGTCCAGGTGGCTCCAGGATATCATCCAGCCTCAGGTTCTCTCCTCTGTTTCCATCCTTGCGGTTTGAAAACCCATAAAACCTGTCCCTCCAATCACCATGTGGATTCCAATGTTTCTCTCTGTTCAAAGTTACTGAGGAGAAAGACTTTGTGAGCAATAGTAATAAATCTATCTCACCAGAAATTGTAATATAGCAAATTAGAATAGATTATGCTTATAAACAAATGTAATCAGAAAATAAAGTTTTTAGAGATTGCATTAAGTAAATGGAAACATTTCCATTTTTTTCATTTCCATATTTTTATTTAAAATTAGACTTTACAGTTTAAGCAAGAATAGCAAAGCTGAAGACCACACACTTCTTGATTTCAAAATGTAACACAAAGCTACTGTAGTAACGTAAACACTGAAGTTTTGGTATAAAAATGGAACTGTAAACCAATGGAACATAATAAAGAATCTACGAAGTAGACTCACACATTCAAGGGCAATTGATCTTCAATAAGGATTCCAAGAAAACACCATGGGGAAACATGGTCTCATCAATAAATGATGTTGGACACACGGGGTATCCTCATGCAAAAGAATGAAACGGGGCCCTGATCAACTACATGCGCAAACATCAACTCTTGCGGACATGTACCAGCTGAACCTACAAAACCTGTAGAAGAAAATGTAGGGAAGTCTTTACATTGGGTTTGACGAAACATTTGATATTGACGAGCCAATATCACTTGGCTCTGATATGAAAAGCAAAAATAAACAAGTGGAATTATAGAAAACATAAGGCTTCTGCACAGTGAAGGAAATGATCATCAAAATGGAATGAGATAAAACATGTGTGAACCCTGTATCTGACAAGGTTTAATTATGTATTTTGGCCAATTTCCAAAATATATAAGAAATTCCCCCAAATAAGAACTCCCTCCAAAAAACCTAATTTAAATGACCAAATCAACCGAATAGAGATTTCTCTCAAGGGAACTTGCAAACAGCCGACAAACACATGAGCAAATCCTCAACATCATCAATCATTAGGGAAATGCAAATCAAAGCCCCAACAGGCATCACCACACCTGTCAGTCAAAAGATAACAAATGTTGGTGAGAATGTGGAGGAAAGGAAACCTGCACAGACTGTTGGTGGGGAGGTACATTAATTTGCGCAGTTATTCTGGAGAACTGTATGAGGATTCCTCAAAAAATTAACATTCAAGTTGCTCTATGTGATACAACGGTGCTGCTTCTTGTTCTTTATCCAAAGATTTGCAATCAGTTTCTGAGGAGACACCTGCTCTTTTGTGTTCATGATAGCACTATCCACAATATCCAAGGCAGGGAGGCAACTCCAGGGTCCATGCATGAGTGAGTGGGTGAAGAAATTGAGGTATGCATACATGACAGAATGCTAGTATTATTATTGCTATTATTATTATTAGGCAGGTTCAAAAATTGCTCCTGAAATGATAGATTTAGGAGATGGTCAGACAGTGAAGTCTTTATGAAGGAATCAGAGGTGTGTGAGTCCCAGATTGGGACTGGATTCCACATCAGAAATGTCACTTCCCTTTTCGTCTTCGTAAGGAAACCTCCTAAGGGGCCCACACGTGGCCTTGGTAAGGAAGAGGCTGTCAACACCTGCCTCTCTGGTCTCAGGGTGCCCTGTGACACTAGGCTGCTTGGTCTATAAAGTTCCATGCCTTGGTGCAGTCCATGAATTATGAAGCTGGACAGTGGGACACAGAGATACAGAAAAAAACAAAAACAAAAAACCCAAGGTGATTTTTTCCTGCTCTCTGCTCACACACTCAATGCAACACCCCTGATGCCAGATGTGTACATGTGGAGCTTCCCCTCGTGCCAGCAGTTCTCCAGCAGACACCAGCTGGCTGTGTCTTCTAATCAGTTCGGATCTGACATTCTCTTCCTGGAGACAGTACTGGGTTCCACATGCTGCCATTGCTGCATGAGGCTCTCTCACATGCTATCTTGCAACCTGTGTTGTGACTAACTCGGCTCCCACTTGCCCACTCCTTAAATTCAATTAATTCACTAGAATGGCTCCTGGAACTCTGGGAAACATTTCACCCATGAATTACAAAGGATATTTTAAAGGACATAGATGAGCAGACAGATGAAAGTGATTTCTAGGTTGGGGTCTAAAAGGGAAAAAGCACAGAGCTCCTCTGGGCCACCCATGAGGCCACCCCGGGAGCCCCCCATCAGGAACCTCAAGGTGATCAGGTATCTGAAAATCACCAGGCTCCTGCCTTCTTGGATTCTGATAGAGGTGCTGCTATGTAGGTATGATTGAGTGCATCACTGATAACCAACTCCATCTTCAACCTTTATCCTCTCTACAGTGAGAAAGAGTGGATCATGGAAATGAAAGGTGCAAATCTTTTGTAGAGGAGTGATATCTCCTGTGCCCTGTATCCATCTAGACCATAGGCATCTTATCAGCACACAAAAATACTATTATCACTCCAGAGAGTCCAAGAATTTTAGGACCTGTATGCTAGGAATAGAGATAAACACCAAGGATATATTTCTCAATATTACACAGCCCAAATAAGTTGTTTTCTAACTCAGACAACCATGCATTTCTTAAGTTGAATGTCTCACAAATTTCACTAAGAAAGATTGAGATGAGCTCAGTTTCACTTTTGGAATCCATATTTATCTCTTACAACACACTGAACTGTATTTTACCTCTGTGTGTATTTATTCCAAAGAGAACTGTTAGATGAAATTTGCTTGGGAGGATTCCTAATTTTCTGACATCAAATGTATGTTGGATCAGCTATCAGTGTAATACAAAGTAGTAAATATTTTCAATTAACTAATTTTAATTCAATTTTAATTAAGTAATTTTCAGTTAAGTAATGCTTCTACATTACTGTTACTACCAAAATCCTAAGCTTGAAGAAGTAGAATAGCCATGATTTTGACAAGATATAAATGAAAACACTCTGTACAATAGCATAATAACTAATTCAAAAGACAAATTATTAACTTACCTAAAAAAGATACTTCATACGAGGCTAAGTGTTGTCTTAATTTGATAAAGTTTCTTATAAATCCCTGAAAGGAAAGAAGAAGAATGCAATAAAAATATTGGCAAAGGCCATAATCAAGGACTACATATATGTCTAATAAATATAATTAGATGCATATGAAACATGCTGAAGGATAGGTACAGTTTGAAAATGTGCTCAGTATCACTTGGTAAGACTGGACCCATGACTCGGATGAAGGAGCAGTTAGTGTGCAAACCCTGTTAGGTTCCAGAATTGATGCTGGTGTCCAAGGTTCAGAGGGCTCCGTGGTGACACTGGTGGCTCCCTCTATGAGGGTTCTCGAGAGGAGCAGAATCAGTGGGAAATATGTGCGTCATTATTCAAGGAGACCTACCAGGTGGGCTCACAGGACCAGAGGTAGCAGAGTCCACACGGGCAGTCTGTGCGTTGGAGAAATGCAGGATGCAGTGCAGTTTAGCCCAAGAAGATAGAAGTCACAGGACAAGAGGGATCCAAGGTGCAGCTCCAGGCCGCGTGAGGTCCTGGGAGCTCCCTGGAGAGTTGCCTTTGCCAGCCTGCACTGGAGGCTGAAGAAACTACAGTCTGGTCCAACGGTGACAGTGGAGACTGGAGCTCTTCAGAAACGAGCAGCTTCTTTCCGCTTTCATCCAGCCCAGGCTACCAGCCTATTGGTTGGTACCACCCACATCTGGCACCCAGACCTGTGCTTTGCTAATCTGAATGGATCTTGCTCCATTCAAGTTGGCATTTCCTGATCAATGGCCACACCCCTAGCACCACCAGAGCTCTCCAGCACGACTTCAGCTGTTTCTCACTCTGCCTCACAGCCTCTCCACGATCCACAGGATGCAGACACGCTGCGGAGTCACACTGTTCCCGAACCTGTGAGGGGCGGGCAGTGGAGAGCACCTTTCGGCGGGTGAGATCCACCTTTTGGGGGTGAAGTCTCGCATGTGGGCTCAACTCTTGCTCACATGCTAACACATCCCAAGGCCATCCATGAAGCCTCAGTCACCCACCTGGTAATTTGCTGACCCAAACGCCTGCTGCCTTTCTTCGCTTGGTTTTCTGCCACACTCTACTCTACTGGTGCTTCCTGTGAGCTGCTGGCAAATAGACTACACTACTGGCACTTGAATTCTTGTCTTTAGGTCTGAGGCAGGTAGCTGCGGACAGCTTACCAGGGGCTTTACCTACGTCAGCATGGGGTGACACGGGAAGAGTTGCCAAGTGGACGTCACGGGTGTGTCAAGGTTCAGTGTGAAGGAGGGATGAGTTCATGGTTGTGCTGCTAGCGGAGGAGCAAGTACCAGCATCAGTAATCCAGAGCACCATTTCCTGTCCTCCTCGCTGGACTGACTGACCAGACCACTCCAGGAGGAGCAGTAAATCTGTGATGCTCAACTAGAAGGGAGGTGACTAGAACATTCTTTACAAATGGTGAGATTTATGCACGCGACATGCCTCTGCATTAAACATAGCTGGTCTTAAGCAGAGCAGTTAATTCCAGGAGAGAATACTGCAAACATGATAGGAAACGGAGGTGGGCTTGGGGAGATGGGGAAAAGATCTGGTAAAGGGATATGTGAGGAAAAGGAAGAGGAAGTAACAATGATTAAGATGTAATATGTATATACACCAGTTCCCTAAGATGAATATAATTATGTACAGAACATATATACTAATAAAAATATAAAAAATAGAAGTAATTTAAAACTAACTTAACCACAAGTACATTGAGATTATAGAATAAAGAAAGCTTCATGGAAAAGGTGTGTGTGTGTGTGTGTGTGTGATAAAGCATTTGAAAAAATCTCCCCGAGGAGCAGAGAAGTGGGCCGGACCCCACAGGAAGGCCCAGCAGTCCTCAGGGGTGGTTGATTTGCTCCTGGCCCATGCCCAGCTTGCTCTAGACCAGTGGGGCTCTTAGTTCACGCTGGCATGTGGCTCCTGGATGGAGCTCCTCTGATGATTAAAGCTCAGAATCATTTTGGGTAAATTTATAACACAGAAAAGCACATAAAACACACCTAACACAAAGGAGTGAAAATAAAAGACTTGGCTCAAAAATACATGTATTGAAAATTCTTGCTGTGTGTAAATAAATTTTATGGAGAATTTCTTAGAAAAGGACACTGAGGATAAAAACAAATTAAAACAACAACAACAAAAAAACCCTGACAAACAGAAGATGAGTGAATGTATAGAAGAGCTGATCCAAAAAGACAGTGTCCACTAACGAAAATTTTATTGCAGTCAAAGACACATTACCGTTAACTTCCCTCACTTCAGATTTTCCCGTTGTCCCGGTCACTTTCTGCAGCAGTTCTCGAAGTCCTCTTCCGCTAGTGTCTGCATGAGGCGTGGTAAGAAGTTCAGCAACTGCTACTGCCAGGTGCCCTCCGAGGGAAGGGCGGCCAAATCCGGTGCCGTGTCCTCATCCACAGTGTTTGCTGGATCTGGCCCCAAGCGACTTCTGGCTCTTCTCCGAAGTCAGAAGGACCACGGGAGGGGAAAGGCTCTGAATGGATTCAGGCCATCAAGGCAGTCACAACAGCAGAACTACAGAGACTCACGAAGGAAGATTCCAGAGCTGCTTGGAGAGTGGGGCTGGCGATGGGATAAGCGCGCTTGCGGCCAGGTGGGGTGATTGAGGGGGATTCACGGTAACGTGTCATTTTGTCGTTTACTGCAATACATTTTTAAGAAGTGAACGTTCACCGTAGGTTTCTGTCATACTGCACATAGGGACACACTTCAGCGGAGGTGGGGGTCACCTTCCGGGAGACACCCTGGAGGGAGCAGTGGGCTCACTTTTCCTTCCTGCTGGCTGGAGATTGGACACCAGGGCTGGCGCACTAGTGATCATCTGGGACAGTGAGGTGGCAGCTGTGTGCCCAGGTCAGAGGGCAGGAGCCGTTGACACACTGTGAAGCCCATGCTGCTCTCACCCCCCGGCCTGTCACCATCGCCGTCCTGTGGTCGTGGGCTCCCGGGCGTGGCGTCAGGCATCAGAGTGTGCGTGCTCTGCCTTCAGATGGAGAACTTTCCCTTCCATCTGCAGGTTTGTATCTTTGGAGGCACTGGAGAGTGGGCCTGGGGCCTTCTCTGAGCTGCATACCTGGCCTTTTAAGCTCTTTCAGATTCCGAGGGTCTTGTTGAGTCCCTAAGTTGCCTAGGCTGTGCTCCCACTTGCAGTCTTCCTGCATCAGCCTCCCAGGGTGCTGGGATTGCAGGCCGGTGTCGCCAAGTCCAGCCACGGGTGGGGTGTTATTTTCAACACTATGTCTTCCCAGGGCCGTGGAGGAGCAGGACATGACAGTGAGGGGGTGAGGGTCACTGTGGCACAGGACGCAACAGTGAGGAGGTGGGGGTCACTGCGGCACAGCACATCTCCCGCTGCTCCGGCCGGAGCTGACTGCAGGCTGTGATTTGTGAGCAGGTCTGTACCTGGGGGCGGGAGCTGCTCTGACCTGGGCGAACGACTCAAGCTTCCGTGAGTTGTTTCTTCCCCGAATGGCTCCCGGGGTTCCAGTGGCTGCTGCAACACTGAGTGCCTGCAGGCTCGGCTCACACAGCTCTGCTCGGCCTCCTGGGAGTCCATCCCTTCCCCCCAGAGGTCCCACAGATCCCCACTGGGTGCTCCCACCTGCAGGGCAGGGGCTCAGCAAAGCCCTGGGCAACCAGTGCCTCTGCTCCTGGGCGGCAGGGGGCAGCAAGTGCGGGACCAGTGACACCTGGACCGCGCCTCACTGAATCGCGTAGCTCTTCCCCTTCCCCTCCTGTGTGCCCCATGTCTGTGGCAGCCCAGGAGAGTGGTTGCCCTTAGGACTCTGCTTGGGGTCCAGCATCCTGCTTAGTGCCAGCAACGTCCTTGGCTACCAGGGAGTGGAATTAGGCTTCTGCCAGGCAACAAAAGGAGTGAGAAAAGGTGCATGGATTCTCAGCCCAATAATTTACCAATCTATGGGGTGGGCGCAGGGAAGAGAGCAGAAGTGAAGGAGGAGTGTCCAGTTCTGCCTGCTGTCCTGCAAGGCACCCCCATTAGTGGTCTCAGCTCCCTCTCTGGGGGCTCCAAGCAGGTAAACAGGGACTCAGGGTCCTTGAAACCTGCATGCCGACCGCACTGCCCGAGAGGGGCGAGGGACTGAATCCTCCAAGTGGCGATAATTTCCCAGGGGATGGCTGAAAGCCTGTACCAGGCCCTATCTTTTGACCCTCAGACCCACCCAGCACTCTCCAGGGGGACACTGCTGTGAACCACTTCCTAGATGAGGGGACTGAGAACCATGAGTGCTGGACAAGGCCCCAGCTAGACAAGGCTCCCCTGCTCTGCTGGCCTGGGGTCTGTGCACCCCTCCAACTGCCCGCACAGGCTGCTCCCTGCTTTCCAGGAACCACTTGGAGCCCTCTGACTTTCTCCATGGCTGGACTTGCTAAGTCCCAGATGTAGACGGTATTTTCACAACTGGTGCCCACCAGCCACTGTGCTCAAGGAAACCGCTCTTGTTGAAAGCAGCTTGTCCTGGTGGCCCACCCTCTCTCCCCCGGGGACAGGATCCTTCTGTGTGAGATGCTCCAGCCTCCCAGGGACTCCATGATGGGGACAGCAGGCTTTCTAATGCCACCTTGGTCCTTAGCAATGGGTCCATGTCATCAGAAACACAGCCCGTGGATTGCTAATTGTTTTTGTTCCTAAGAATTGAGGAAGCACGGGGAATCACCACCTATAAAGTCTGGCTTCTTTGCAGTGCACTGAAGCACAAGACTTCAGCTGCCAGTGAAAACATTACCAGGCACCCGACGGTGGCTTGGGGTGTGCACATTCCTTCCTGGCATGAACCCCGGTTTCTTCTCTACTCTGTCTGGGGAAGGTTGGCCCCTGCTTGGTGCTGATGTGAAGGTGAGCGAAGGTGTGTTATGATAGTTTACCTAAGAGACTCAGCAGGGGGTCAGGATCCTTACTTTGTAAATATCCTCATCCTGTGCAAAGGAGGGCCCAGAGACTGTGTGAGTGCTACACCCGCCCTGGGGGGGGGCTGCATATAGTATAAGGGAGAAGAAGAGGCTTGCTCTCCTCCCTTTTGCTCTGGCTGCTTTGGCTGTAGGCTGCCTTGAAGTGCTGCCCCTGTGCTGTGCCACCCCGCTTTGGAGCCAGCTGAGAATGGACAGAAACCTCCTCAAACTGTGAGCTCAATAAACCTCTCCTTCCCTAATTTGGGGTGACAGGTGTTTTATCGCAGCAGTGAGAGAAAAGTAACTGAGACAAGGTGAATGAGGTAGTGACTCCAGGTGCAGGGAGGTGACACACATGCTGTCCTTTGCATTTAGCTGTCCCTATGAACAAGCTTTGGCATGAGCCTGATTTTCCCCGTGTCTCACGTGCTTCACTGCATTTCTCTATCTCAGATTTTAAAAAAAGCATCGTTTGGTGCATTTGAGCATCATGCTCAGCATCCTGGTTCCAGTCGGCCTAGGAAAAGCTGCTAGGTCCGTGTCCCCCAGGTGTGTTCCTGGGTTGTTTCTGGCGGAAGGAATCTGAGATCAAATCAATTCCAGAAATGCATGGCTGCAGGGAGGCAGGTCAGTGCCCGACCTTCAACTCCGTCACCCTGCGAGGAGCCCACTGGCCTTGCAGGGAGAAGCCAGCATTGCAGCACCCACTTGCCGCGCAGAACTGCTTCCCTGAGTGGCACGGAAAGGGACATTCTCAGAAGTTTTATGCTAGATTAATATTGTGAGGACAAATGGCTTTGACGTCTGCTGTCAAAGCAGCATGTATCCAGTTCAGGATATAAGGCAAGGTGAAAGGAAAGTTCCAAACATGGCGGGGGGCATAGTCTTGAGATCCATCCTGGCAATAACAAATCTTTCATGCCACTGTTTGAGTAAGGATTGTGATTTCTCTCTGCAGCCTAGAGTTCCTGAGGAACAAAAGGGTTTTCTGCACTTGAGCCATTTGAATATGATTTGATTTCCTATCTCTCCACACCTGGTTTCCAGTCAGGACAGCCCTTTCTTTCATACCACCCTTGCAATGGAAAGGATCAGGTAAGATCTCCAGGAAGAGCACTGTGAGTTCCTTGATGGTGAAGGAGCAGAACAAGCCTGACTTTGAGAATGTTGAGTGGCTGCGTCTCAGGCAGGCACCTGTGAGTTTTGTGATCGAAGTCTGATGACATAGCTTTAAAACAATAATTCTGTGACGACGACTGAAGCCAGTGAATTTAGAATCTGCTTGCCTGGGCCCCATCACATGATCAGAGTAAGAGTTACAGCCTAATTCGGTAAGCGAACCTCCCAGGCGAAGTCTCTTCTCCCCGACACAGTTCTCACTAAGCCAGGCTCAACGCTTGCATTTGGAAAGCAGGCAACCTAGATAATCTCTGCAAAGTTCTGGTGATGCAGATTGGGTTGTCACCTATTTCAGATCATCCAGGGACCTCTCTGGCCCCACTTCTTTCTCTCCTTGTTAAAGAAGTCAGATGATCACCACAATGTTAAAAGCCATGTCTGCAATCGCTGGAACACTTCCTCCCGGAGAGCATGAGGTTCAAAGTCCCTCATTATGCAGAATTGGCAAATCCCCAAGAAGTTTAAAATGATCAAAAGCAGGGATTCAAACAAAACTGTGGGCAAATTTTCCTAACAGCATTGTTCACGGTAGCCAAAAGGTGGAAACAGCCCAAATATTCATCAAGGAATAAATGGAGAAGCAAGAATGAGGTCTGCCCACACAATGGGCTATTGTTGAGCTACAGAAAGACTGAAGAACTCTTGCGTGCTGGAACGTGGATGATCCTCAAACACATTTTGCTAAGAACAAGGAACCAGACACAAAAAGCATGGCCTGATGCCACGCGTGTGAAACACCCAGACCAGGGAGTTCACAGGGACAGAGAGCAAATGGACAGGGGCCGGGGCGGGAAGAAACGTAGGGGTGCTGTCTACTGGGGTCTCCTCCTTTCACAGACTTGGGAGAGATGTGGAACTAGGCGGTGAGTGGCTGCACACCATGCTAAAATGGCACTGCATCATACACTTAAAAAGGGTCAATTTTATGTTATATGTATCTTACCTCAGCAAAACCAATCAGCAGAGGCCGAGAGTATCCCCAGATAATTTCAAATTTACCCAAGCAGTTCTCCTCAAAGCTGTTAAAAGTGAGGAAAGACGGAGAGGCTGCTGGATGTGGGAGGAGGGGAGGGGATAAAAGTAGGACTTCCTCTGCTGGTGGCTCTGGAGAAGCTGCCTGTCCCCCTGGGACCTGGGTCTCATCCTGGCCAGAGGGAAGGTGCAAGGCGGGAACAAGGACGGATCTAAGTGAAGTGCGTGGTTCGGCTGCTCCTATCCGACGCACACTGAAACTCTGCTTTTGTAAAGGCCCCTCAGTTACGTATGCTGCTCACACTGAAGGCAGCTGAGCAGAAAGTATACAGGAACTTCCTGCTGCACCTTTGCAACTCGAGGAAGCTAACATTTCAGCATGGAAATTTAAAACTAATGAAATAATTAGGTTGAGGTTTTTCTCTCTTCCTTCATTTTTCTCTTTTTTCTAAACCCGACTACGTTCCTAAGGCTCCATCTCCCTATGCTATCATATTGGGAGTTAGGGGACCAACATACAAGTTGTGGAGACACAATTCGTAACAGGAGGACTTTCATGCCTGAGTGGCAACTGATTTCTGCTAAGTCAACAAATCCACGAAGTTGACGGAGCTCTGTGAGGTTGCTGCTGCGTGGCCATGCTTTGCCCAGCACCAGTACTATGCCGATCGGTGACCATGTGACTCCTTGCGACATC
>RJWT010023364.1:0-16839 GCA_004365215.1 Cuniculus paca | reverse complement strand
GAGATAAAAGGTGATTTATCAGGACACTGGGGACGGCTGCTTTGCAAGGGGGAAGATGTCACAGACTTGGAATTCCTTGCCTCTTTGCCTCCTACCCTTTTTTGGATGCCTGTTGCTTTCCTGCCTGCACATCACAGGGGATGCTGTGTATGAAGCCGTGGGGACACTGTGTCAAAACAAACCTTGGTGTGAGAAGACCCTCATCAGGCCTGGCAAGGAGCTGGGGTCCAGGCCTTCCACTGGAGCCAGCTGTTTGCAGGAGCTGGTGGGCCTAGACCAGGGACACCACCAGTCAAGAGGTATCCAGCCGAAGATTGAAGGACTGACTGAGGAACAGAAGACACTAAGGAAAGGCCACGACCTGGTGGGGTAGAGCCATAAGGGAAGGAGGGAGAGGGACAGACCAACTGACCCCTCCTACCCGCAAGGCTGAGCACATCTCTGGCTGAGCCTGGCGTCCTGGCGATGTGGCTCTCACTCCTGATCCAGTGGCAGAGACGGAACTAGTTATGAAAAAAAGGCAAAGGAACACTAGAGACCTCAGTGAGGTGCCAAAGTTCAGACAAGGGGGGTTGGACGAGGCAGGGGGTGGGGGCTCCCTGACTCCTCACCACACTGGTCCTGAGCAGGGGCCTCACGGGTCCCTTGTACCCACTGCTGTGAGTGAAGCCCCTGTGCCCCTGGGGTAGTGCCTTCAGGTCCCCTCCAGAAGGCTGGGGAACCTGCTGCTTAGGGGCAAGGTCAGAGGACAACTGCCTAGGCCAATCCCTGTCCGTCTTGACAGGAGCAATGCTTTCTTTGGGGGGCTTTGGAACAGTTAGCCAGTCTGGGGGGGACTCTGCAGCCACGACCCCTCTGTGAGGAATCCAAACCGCATACAGAAAGCCATACTGGTGACCATATTAAAAGGGAGAGAGAAAAGAGATGAAGAAAATTCTCATTAAGAAAGCCGAGACCATAGGGCATTCAAGGCATCTTATAAATGCACTTCAGCCCCTTTATGGGGAGGCCAGGCAGACGCTGGCCCAGTAATATGATAAGCATCATAAGGCAGGTTATACGCAGGGCTGGACTTAACTCATTCCTGGAAGTGGAGAAGAAAACTATGAGCCTGGCAGTATCGGGCCATGAAGAGGGTGTCCTTCTTCCTGCCACTTGGGGCAGGGCACAGAAGGAGCAGGGGCCTTAAGTGAGAGTGCTGGGTTCAAATCCTGCCTGGGCCACAGGAGGGTCACGTGACCTCACAGCCGTTGTGTCCTCCACAGCTGGTTCTCATCTGGATCCTGGCTCCATTCTGCTCCCTCAGAGGCCCTAAGATGCATCCCTGCAGATGGTGGACTTGGGGGGAGAGAGGGGGACAATGAATGGTAGCAACAGCTAAGGGCACACTGCTCGTGGGCACCTGCTAAGAGGGTCTCGTTGCCCATCTCAGTTAATCCAGCATCCCTGACACCAGGACTTGGCCTTTTTTTGTCCAGGGGGAGATGGCCGCTCAGGGAGGTCAGAGCTGTCCACGGTTACAGAGCTACTAGGTGGCTGAGCTGTGATTTCAGTGTAGGGTTTCCCAGCTCAGAGAGTGATGGTAATGAATCCAGAGAGTTCTTTCAGGCTCAGACTGTGTGAGCTCTTAAGAGCCAGGATGATGAACTGGTATTCCATTTGGCAAGTGGGGGGAGAAGAGAACAGCAAAGTCCCTAGGCGAACCATGGCCTCCAGGGCTCTCTGTGAAAAGTGGTACATAGAGGACCCCTTGAGGGTCAGGGGCTGGAGCCCTGAGGAGCAGAAACACTAGGCACAGTACTGTGGGCAGGGAGGTCACCTAGCCCCAGATAGCTCTCCATGCCCTGGGTGCATATTCTTCCGCAGGCGAGCACCCGCAAGTACCAGGGCGGTAAGATGTACTGGCTCCCAGTGATAAGACGGGGACAGCCTTGCACCTCTTTTGGTCTGCTCAGGCTGACCTATTCCTGGCAGGTGCTCCTCTTCAAGATACACCACAGTATCTATGCACGGATGTTTAATACCCCCTTCCCTGCCTCCTCTGCCACCGGGGATGCTATTCGTTATCCAAAGATGCCCATTCACCTGTACTTCCACCACCCACCTATCCACCTAGCCATCCATCCATCCACCCTTCCATCCATCCCCTTACCCACCACCTATCCACACTGTCTTTCCTCCTTCTGAGGCAGGCGTAGGGCATGTAGACTGGCTGGGGAAGTAGGCATGATCTGTTAACTGCAAAGTCCCAGGATAGATGCGCGGAACAGTACCCAAAGCCCAGTAGGCAGAACCAATCAGAGTGCAATCTTCGATTCTTCTCATGAGAAAGTGAGCAAATTTTTGACAGGATGGCCTCCTCTGGCCTGAGGTCCAGCATGGTGGGCATCCGTGGTTTTGCCTGCTGGCCTCCACTCCCTTTCTGTAGCAGCTGCTCACTCGTAAACTGTAAGCCTCAAGCTTCGAGGGAGAGTTTTTGTGTATCTGTCACCATCGGGGAGAGGTACAGGTAGCCAGCTAAGAACAAAGTTAACAGAAAAGAAAGGAAAGGCAAGAACTTGGGACACACACAGCCTGGTCACCCAGATCCAGCTATGACCTGTATCATCACTCCCAGTTTTCAGTTACATACATCAATACGGTTCCTAGTTATTTATTTATTTATTTGTCTTTTTTTTTTTTGAGACAGGGTCTCACTATACTGGCCTTGAGCACACTTTGTAGCCCAGGCTGGTCTCAAACTTGGAATGATCCTCCTGCCTCAGCCTCCTGAGCGCTGCAATTACAGGCGTGCACCACCATGTTCGGCTCAACACTTCCCCTTTAAAAGGCGGAGTCAGATGAGTCCATTTCTTGTCACCAGGAGAGTCCTAACTAGCACATCTGGCTCTGGCATTTTCTACCCTATAATGTGGGATTAGTCAACACCTACTTGAATCTCAGTTTCCTCAAACCATAGTCTTTAACTCAAAGGATTGTTATGTGCAGTTAGTGAGCATAAGCACATTTAACATAGAGCCTGGACTGTAATAAATGCTGAACAAATGGAAATCTTAATTGATGATTCCAGGCCAACTAGGTGGGTGGGGTGGGGACACCAGCCCGCCCTGCTGGCTCGCTGGCTGGTGGCATACACGCATTATTTTGCTTGGTTTTATTCTCTTTAAAATAAAAATTACAAAAAAAAATTGCAAAAACAAAAACAAACCAGAGAGCAGCCCAGCCGCTCCAGCTGTGGGCACCGCTGGGGGACTCATACAGGGAGCTGTCCCTGCCCCTCCTCTCCCCCACAGTCAGGGAAACAGACTGGTTTTGCCACAGATCAGAAGCGTGACTCTCCCACCGCCACGGTGTGATGACAGCATCTGCACATCCGGGGGAGGAATGAGCCCCCAAACCCTGGCCCGAGCTCCCACACTCAGCACCCAGGCCAGGTTAGGAAAGGGTTAGGATCCAGGGACCACTGGCCAGTGCGCATGCTCTGACCCTACCTGCCACGTCTAGCTGTATTTTTCTTCTCCTGATTCAGTGGAAAGGTGAAAAGAAGGTTAAAATCTAGGAGGCAGTGGGACCAGGGTATGGACTGTGGGACTGAGGGACACAGGCTGGGACCATGTCGTGGGCACATGCTCCATCCTTCCTGAGCATGAACCGTCCCGACAGAGAGGAGAGGAGAGGCCAGATCACCAGATACAAGGCCAGGCGCCCATCCGGGTCCTCCGGTGACCTGCAGCTCTTGATCTCAACCGCTTTTCTGGTCCCACCAACCATCCACTTTCCACCTAGTAGCCAGGATAACATTTCCTTACTTCCAGCTTTCAGCAGCTGTCCAGACACGGACAGTAAAATCTAACCTCCTTTCTACCACCTGTGGGCCAGGCAGGAACTGACTTGCTCCTCAATCTGAGCTCACCTGCAGCCGTACCCCATGCTGCCATCGCACCCCAGTGCCCTGGCCACCCCCTCCTCCTCCCCGGGGCCTGCGTCACGCTGCCCTCTCTCCAGGAACCCTGCTTTCTCTGGCCTCTGCACGGCTCATGCCTTCCAGGCCGCAGGTCTCCACATAATGAAATGGCCCCACACTGGGGAGGCTTGGCTTCTCCCAGCTCCTTGCCAGACCTGGATTTTTTTCCCTCCCAGACTTTGCCGCCATCTGCAATGATCTTACTGACTGCTCTTCCCGGGTTTCCACAGCACAGGACACAGGAGTCCTGAGGTCAGCGACTGTTCCATGCCCTGCACAAGGCTGGGCACAGCCAGGTGACTGATGTGTGCTGCGTCAGTCTTGCTCATCCCATACACACACACACTCACACACACACACACACACACTCACACGCTCTAGGGGTGCCAGCAAATGCAGCTCACCCCACACACATGGGGGCTGCGGCCAGGGGTGGACTCACCCTCTAGGGCCAGACAGAGCGGGGCCAGAGCTGCTTAACTGAACTCAGAGCTGGCACTGGGGCCAAGCCATTCTGCTCCATGCGGGCGTGGGCGTGAAGGGCAGGGGCTCAGCACTGGCTCAGCACCCGCCCTGTGGGAGCCCAGGGATAAAGGGACCATTCAGCGGCCTCCACTACTCCCTGCCGGGAGCTGCCCGCAGGAAAGGGGGCGCTGGGAGGCTGGGCAGAACTTCCTGGCATCTGTTCTCTTTGGCCTGGCCTGTAGCGTGGGGGCCAGGTAGATGCACAGAGACCCCACATCTCATGGATGAAGGGCTGTGGGGCAGGTCAGTGGCTGTCCAGCTCAACTAGGACCTGAAAGGTGCAGTTCCGCTGACACTTGGATGCAGGAGAAAATCCCCTATAGGCAGAGGTTCATGGAAAATGGCCACACAACCACAGCCCTGGGCTGGCCAGCCAGGCGGCCAGTTTGCCTGGTCATCCCAGGATGGACACTGTTGCCCAAGCCTGCTTTTCCTGAGCCTTGGCTCTGCTGGTAGAACTGAGCCCAGACTCTGCTTAGTCATATCTCGTCAGTATTTTCTGGGGCTCCCCCTCCTCATCTATGCGCCCATCTATGTGGATGTGATGAAATTATTGGGACAGAACATGCGCTAAGCACCCGGTCTGTGCAAGCTCTGTACTATCTATTTTCCATTTATCCCATACTGATCTTCATAACAACCCATGATACGGATACTGGATATGGTGGATATTTCCATTCTACAGATGGGTAAATGAAGGTCAGAAAACCTGAGGGACCTGCCCAAGATCACACACTAGCAAGTGGTGGAATTGGGATTTGAAGTCTCTTTCTTCAGCCAGATTGAAGGCATTTGTACTCTTTGTTTTTCTGCTATGCCCTTCCTTTCTCTGTATACCCACTTGCCTGCCTTCCCTGGGAGAAATCTCAACACTGCCTCAAACCCATGAGTGAGGTCACTCATTCTGTCTCAAATGTCAGGGCTGGGGTGTGACAGTGAGCAATACAGACACGGTCCCTGCCATCCCAGAAGACATGAATTGTGGGCACTGAGCTGCCAAGTGTCTGCTGTGGTAGGGCACCCACGAGGGACACTGATGTGAACACGTGGGAGATAAGCCAGGGACAGGAAGTAGGAAGGATGATCCAGGCACAAGGAGAGGTCTGAGCGAAGGTCCAGAGACCAAAGGGACCAGGCACATCTGGGCAGCGAAACAAGCTCAGTGCGGCTGGATGGCAGGGTGCGTGCCCGTCGGGATGCAGGCTGCGGGTTGTGTGGTGCAAGAAGAAAAAGAACAGTGGCAGAGTGGATTTCAGGGGCTGCCCAGAGCAAAGTGAAGCACAAAATTTGCATGTTCAGAAACACCCAACTCACTGGACCTTCAAGGCCAAGGGACATGATTTTTCCCTGCAAGGACACAAGCACTTTCAGACCAGCTGGAGTGCTTCTCTGTCAAGCCCTAAGCCAGGGGTTAGGGACTGGGGAGCACCAGGTCATCAGTGGTTTGTGTAACACACAACCTGTGGTCTCACCAGTGTCTGCAGAGCCCACATAGGTGCAGAGGTGAAAACCAGCAGACACCAGAGGCAATCACACCTAGCTCTTCACTTTCTGAGGTCAAAGCTGCACTCAGAAGGCCACTTGGTCTGGCAGCCTGGCTCTGGGGTAGACACGGTTGCTTCTGCTCATATAGGTTATGCTGTCCAGGGGCTCTGACTAGGACATCTTTCCCACCTCCAAATTCTACCACAACCCCAAGCTATGGCGGTGGCCTCCACGATGGTCCTTGGCGACCCAGCCTTGCTGGGAAAGGGCTGGCCTGTGGAACCAACCAGATTCTGTGTGCTGGTAGCAGGATGTCCCAGGCCAGGTTAAAGACCCTGGGGCTCCTTTCTGAGCTCTCTCCTGCACGGTTCACACTGACGGCAGTCAGTTGAGCCATCTTGGGAGGACCTGCAGGCAGCCCTGTGAAGAGGACCAGTGTGGACCAGTGTAGAGAACTGCGGTCTCCTGTCACCAGCCAGCACCACTGTGCCAGCCACATGAGCGAGTTGTCCTGCAACTCCGGCTGAGCCCACACCCTGCCCTCAACCTCCTGAGATTCCACCTCCAAACCACCCAGCCAAGCGGCACCTGAACTCCTGGCCCACAAAAACTGTGAGAAATACTATGTCTTTATTTTTCAGCTGTTAAATTCACTTACAAATACAAATAGCACTGGTGGCAGGAAGTCAGGGGTCCCTGTGCCAGAGCTATTTGGGGTGTCAGTGAGAAATGCGAATTCCTGGGATTTGCCCAGTCCCCCTAAATGAGAATGAAAGGGTGGGGGCAGGGTGAGGGCCTGCGTTTTTAATAAGCCCCACCATGGATTCTTGTGTGCCCTTGACGTGAGCGATGCTGCACTAGTCCACCTCGGCCCCAGATGTGGAGCAGCTCAGAGAGCAGCTCAGAGAGCTACCTGGTAGCACATAAACACCAAGGCAGCCCAGACCCGGACCCCATGCCAGGCTCCCAGTGCAGTGCTCTTCCTGTCTGTCCGTTTGCTTTTCTTAGTTTCTGTTACTTATGTCTAAAATGACGGAGCAACTTTGTCAGCACAACCCAAAATGTGGGCCTACTGCCAAGTGGGTTGGGGGTGTTGGCCCTGGCCCATGCAGGGACTGGAGCCCACTGTCAAGCCCTGAGTCAGGAAAGGTACTTTTGCTCTCCCCCTCCCCACCCCAGCCTACCAGCTACCTCAGCTCCAGACTTTCTCCCAGGCCATCAAAATGCAGTGTCTGCAGGGCAGAAATAGTAAAGGAGGATAATGAAGGTGTCTACCTGCACCCTGCCAGACCAGCACCCTGGTAGGTAGGAATAATAATCCCACTCTCGTTTGCATAGTATTTTGTGGCTTGGGAGGAATTCATGCACACTCTCATCAAATCACCTTTTAGGACCACAAGGCAGGCAGATCTGACACCCACTCACTCATTTATACAACACGAGTGCAGAGGAGCTATGATGTTCTGGGTAACACCCTAGGCCCAGGGGACATGTCAATGTGTTTCTTTCTTTAATAAACATTTATACAGGTTTACTATGCACTGGGCACTGTATTAAGCATTTACAAATACTAACTCACTTTTTCCTCAGAACGGCCAACAGTATAGACAACAAGCCCCCCCCATCTAACAAGTGCACTGAGGTTGAGTAACTTGCCCGAGGCTAGACAGCTAGCAAAGGGGCACTATGGGGATTCCAACCTAGATAATCCTGTCCTAGACTTTGCTCTCTCCATCGAGTCAAAATTAAGACATGGCTCCTGCTCTTTACAAAGTCCCATGACCATGGGTAAGAAACGACAGCACAGGGGTGACTTTCGGTGTTGCCACATCACACAGGCCTGGACTAACGCTGAGTCCTGGCAGTATTATTCAGTCCACTGCATGTGTCTATTCATGAAGAAGGCTAGCAGGGGATGGGTGCAGAGGCAGCAGACAGGAGGGTGTCGTTAGCCCCGAAGACAGGGTTTCTCCCACCCCGCCAGCAAGCTGGAAGCATCCTGAGAGGTACCAAAGCGACTCACTGTCCAGGCCTTCCTGGTTTGTGACTGTCTGCTGCTTGGCCGGTGTTTCTTCCTCCAGATATTTTTGGGGTATTATTTATTTATTTTCCATACTGAGGATTAAACACAGAACCTTTGCACAGAGCTGTAGCCCCAGTCTTTTTTTTTTTTTTTTTTTTGTGGCACCAGGGATTGAACTCAGGACCTCACGCTTGCCAGGCAGGAGCTTAGGCCACTGAGCCAAATCCCCAGTGGTATTATTATTTATAGACCACATTTCTATTCATATTTTCACTGAATTCCTGCTAACCCTAGTGGCTCCCCCCCCAAAGAAAACTTAGAAGATGGACAATAAGAATTCTTTCACCAAGTAAGTCAGGGGCAAAGATAAATGTCAAAGTCTTGGCTGTGTGCAGTCTTTCAGGGGGCGGGGGGTCCGGACTGGCAAGACAAGGGCCTTTCTGTGCCTTCCAAAGGAAATGGGGGTAGGCAGGGCTTCACAGTGGGGAAGGCCACAAAGCTGGTCTTACACAGAGGCAGCCACAATCTGCCAATTGGGTAGAATTTGAGGAAAGCCTAGAAGATCTCTGTTCTCCTAAAATGTTTTCTCTTTTGCATAATATTCCATCACCAGACATATATTCTTTTGGTCATAACAGTTTTTAAAACTCAAAATGGTGCCAGTATAATAAAACCCAGATAGGATAAAGTTCAGTTCTTTATTTCCCAGATGGGGAAATTGGCTGTGACCTGTCTTTATTCGAGGAATTGGAATGAAGAAATAGAAACATATTGCAATATACCACACACCATCTCTCTGTTGGAGGAAGCGCTGTCCGGCAGAGTAAAAATAACCGAGGATAGCAAAGCAATCCAGAAATCCTCCTCCAAGTTTTAGGAATGAATAGGTAAAATTACCAGGCACTCCTTAGGTTGCATTCAGTGCCCCAAATGGAAACTTTGTGCTTTTGTGTCATATAGAAAAACAAAAACAAAGTCAGGTTTCTTTCTTCTCCATTTTTAGCCCTAGCTGAATAGTGGTTGAGGAAACAGTGTCTGGGAACCTGTCACTACGTGCTCACTTTATAGACTTGGGTTTTTAAGTCAGCCTTTCGGAAGTTCATTTCCTATTACTGCAATTCTAGCATTGGCCACTAGGTGGCGAGTAAAAGACAGGTTGAAAGAAGGTAACTGCAAAAAAAAAATAATCTAGACAAGACTGTTGTAGGAATATGACTGCATTGAAAAAATCAATCAAATTTTAAATGATATACTTTAAAAATATTATTTAAAACTTAAAGCAAGGTTTAAAGAAATGTAAACACTCTAGTACAAGTGACATATTTCCAGACAGTGTGCGCCTCTCGGGTCAGTGCCACTTTGTAGCAAGAACCTGCAGGACATGCAGAACAGTGATCAATACCTTGAGCTTGGAAGTGGAGGGACCTGGGTCTGAAACCACCTTTGTACCATACAGGCTGATGGTCTGGGGCAAGCCCTGCAGCCCTCCTTGGCCAATGAATCTTCGCTGGTAAAACGAGTTTATTATTATTAAATTAGATAATATAAGCATATGAAATCCTGTGCCCAATATCTGGCAGAAGTATATGCTAGATGTAATCCTTAGGCAGAACTTTTCTCTCATTTCCAACTGTTTAATCTGTTAAAATTCCAGGTTCTGTATCTTTTCTCCTGCGAGTCACCTCTTGGCTGCTAGGCCCACGCTATGAATGGCCACTCCACTCTCATGAAGCAAAAAACCTTTTCATGATGCAAGAATGGCCCCACAGACTGCTGGGTCTGCCTGAAGCCATCCCCACCAAGTATCAACCACCAACTATTACATAAATTCACTTTTCAGACCAGAAACAAGAGGCCAGGAGTGTTCCCTGTTCACCAAATTGCCAGCCACTCCATTACCTCAACTCTCTTGTTGTGGCCCCCTTATTTTGAAGCTCAGATCTTCAATATTTATCTTACACAGTGAGCAAAGGAGGCTCTGCTAAAATCTCAAGTTTATTCTTCTGCCCTACCCTTTCTGTCCGAATCACCTTAAGAACTTCCATCCCCTCCAAATGCACAATGTAACTGGTGACC
Source organism: Cuniculus paca (assembly GCA_004365215.1). Lineage (NCBI taxonomy): Eukaryota > Metazoa > Chordata > Mammalia > Rodentia > Cuniculidae > Cuniculus > Cuniculus paca. The sequence continues at coordinate 6,766 of RJWT010023364.1, read as the reverse complement.
CTGGCTTCTGATGCTCTCATGCCACGTCACCTTTGCTGTCTCGGAGGTTTGTGGGCCAGTCTCCAACCAGAGACTGCTGAAATGCAAGCCTTAACAATCTCATTGGCCTCACACTTCACCCTGTCTCGGAAGGGAGGGGAGAGAGAATGTTCTGACTCACATCTGATGAAGGAGTGTGGCTGGGGCTAGGAATGGGGAGTGAAGGGCTGTGCTGTTACTTATGGCCCCACTCCACAGGACACAGGATGCAGAAACAGGTGGACAGCTCAGGTATGTGTATGGATGTGAGGCCATGGCACTGGCCCTCACCAGGCTACTGTGGAAAGCTGTCTTCTCCTGCACCTTAATTTGGGTCCGAAATGGATTTACCTTTACAGGCTTACTGGTTTATGTGAATGGACTAAACATAATCAAAGACCAAGAACATCTCAAAGACATACCAGGGCTCTGATGCATCTTAGAGCAGCATTTCTCAAACCTGACTGGGCTCTTATTAAAATACAGACTGCGACTTGCAGGCCTGGGGTGTGTCCAAGACTTAGCACTTCTAATAAGCTCCAAGACACCTCCCAAGCCACTGACTCGCAGATCACACTGTGAGCAGTGAGACTTCAAATGCACAAGACAGTAAGCCCTGCTCTCGGGAAGGGCTTTGCTGCAAGAGAGGATTCTGGCAGACTGCACCCACACTGTCCCAGAGACAGCTCACCCTGATGTCACCAACACCAATGACTACACTCACCGTCATGCAGCAAGGGTTTACTCTGTGAGTCCCAGGTGATCGCTCCCTTGGTGTCTCAGCCACCCAGGAAGTGCTTCCTGGAGGAGGCTAGGACAGAGATGCAGAGACACTGAGGAGGACTGGCCCAGAGTTACAGAGATTTGAACCCCAGGTGCATCTAGCTCGAAAGCTTCCAGTGCTGAAATACAATGCAGCGCTTACCCATGTCTAGCCTGGAAAAAGCAGTGTTTTGAGTCAGACAAACAGCACCAAGTAGAAAGCCCAGGTGGGGGTCTGGATCTGTAGGATCCCACAGCCACTGCTGGGCACCTCCTGTGCTCAGGGAGGGAAGGAATCCTCCCTGGCCCTGCTCATTCTCCCTGCAGTCTTTCCACGTTCATTCTCACCAAGGTAGAATCTGGCCCCTCACATTCTGGCCTGGGAGGAACAGAGATGTGGCCTTTTCTCTCACCTCGGCTGCCAAGGCTTGTGGAACGCTGCCCAGCCACCCTGCCCCGAGGGCAGAGACAGGCCAGGCCTGCCAGCCCTGCCTGCTCTCCCCACTGGCTTTCCTCTGCTTTCTGAGGATATATTCAGGTGAACAGACTCTGTCTTGAGGCCATGCCAGGACCCTCAGGCCATGTGTGGTCCGGAGGCTGGGCACCGTGGCATCGCAGGCCTCCTCCATGGACGTCAGTCCCGGGCACCAGGGATGGGAGGGGAAGGAGGGGCTGCTTGGTGCCAGCAGCCCTGGATGCATCAATTCAGATGAGCTGGGGGGCCTCAGAGGGCCGCTATGGCCCTGCCAGGAAGAGCTCTGGCTGGGCTCTGTCTTGGGGCCTGGGTCCAGTCTTGGAGAGCAGAGGAGGTCAGGCCAGGCACACTGGAGATTTGTCACCAGGGCCCCTCACTCCTGAGAGGGAGGCGGCACACTCCCTCTGAATGGGCATCAGTGTTCTCCCTCCCTCCATCCCCCAACCAAGCCTGGACCCAGAAACCAGAGTGCCTGCTGTCTGGGGGCTCCTGGCCCAGGAGGCTGCCACCACGGAGCATCCTTCGTGTGCTCTCAAGGCCATGGCTATCTCAGCGAGGAAAAAGGAAGCTCTGTCTTCTGCTGCCAGGGGTGGAGTCCACAGAGCGGTAGTTGGGAGCAGTGCTGTGAGGTGCTGGATCTTCTCTGTCAGATCTGTGGGCACTGTCAGTCTCAACTCTCCCCTCACCTCAACTCTCCAGCCCGCCACCCCAGCCGCTCACTGTTCCCTGAAGATACATCTGAGGTCTGCCAACTTCCCTCCCACCACTGCCAGCCTAGGCCAAGCCACCTTCCTCTCACAGGACTCACCTGGCCTCCAGCTGGCTCCTCACCTCCTGCCTGACGCAGATCAGCCCAAAGGACCCTTTCAAACCAGAAATCTGATTACACTGCCCCTGGCCTAACGTATCTCACTGCAGAGATAAATCCTCTCCCCTCAGCAGGGGTCCTGAGAAACTGTGCAGCCTGGCCCTGTGGAGACCTCTGGCCCTGTTATGGCTGGATCCCAAATGTCCCCCCAAAATCTCATTGTGCCGAAGGCTTAATCCACTGAGGCATTCACAGCCTAACTGGATGAACCAGGTCTCTGGGAGTATGGCTTTGAGGTTCAGATCCTGTCCCCAGCCCCTGCTTCTCAGGCTCTCTCACCTTTTCTGCTTCCTAGTTCCCATGGGGAAGCAGTTCCCCCAACCCCTGCCTGGCCTTTCCACCATGACAGCTCTGCCTCAATACAGGCTAAAAGCAATGGAGCCAGCTGACCATGGACTGAAACTTCTGAAACCATAAACTAAAATATACTTGTCCTTCTTTAAATTATTCTTCTCAGGTGTGTTGTCACAGTGACAAAAAGCTGACTAAGGCCCACTCCCCCAGCTTGTGCTCTGCATGGCTCTGCATTGTAAACTCTCACCCACTTGGGCTCCTAGGCTTCTCATAGGCCCTACGAGGCCCAAAACCTATTAACCTTCTCCTGCCTGTGCTGTCCTTTTGCCCTTTCTCCTCTGTGAGACACCTGGGCTCAGTAACTGATGTTAGCCATATACACTGGAGGGTAAATTTGCTGACACCACCCCTCCCAGGGACACCGGCATGTAAGTGTCTTCTCTAAGCACAGAGTGAAAGAATATGACCTCGTAAAAGGACACTAGGCATTGGGAAAGGAAGCAACTTATTTCCAGGGGGAAGGAATAGGTGGGGAAGGTCAGAAGCATCATAGAGACCTGAAACCAGGCCTGTCCTTTCTGGGCACTTTGCCGACACCAAAGCATTCTCTAGTTGCTCTACTTTAACTTCTTCAAGATTAACAGGAGTTAAGGCTAGATCCCAGGACTCTGAAGTCCCAGGCCAAGGCACCTTTCCTGTGTGAAATCGCATGGCTGTGGGGGTGGAAGACAAGATGTGCATTTCTGCTCAGAGCGGGGTTGCTTGGGGAAGACACCCCAGACACACTCCGCACAGGGCTGAGGCTTGGAGCAGGCAGGCCTTCGGGAGGTTGATCCAGGGAGTGTCTCTAGATGAGGAAGGCACATTCAATTCAAGGTGGCTCTTTTCCTGGTCCTGAAATGTGCAGGTGACTTGCAGGAAAGGCTCAGGGCCGACCCACACTCACGTTCAGGATTCAGAAGGGCCCCTGAGCGGTTGCCTCCTACAGAACTTCATGCCCTGGAGACCTGGGAGCCCTACAGCTGGAAGCCTCTGAGGCTGGGGACCCTGCCATGAGACCATGGGGTCCGTCCAGCATGGCTCGGCCTCTTGACCACCTTTCAGCTCGGTCAGTGAGTGATCACTCACTGACTCCTGAGGAACAAGCTCACTGGTGCTTCAAGTTCTAGGCATGGAAGGAGCAGCCAGAAAGAAGCGAAGCCAGGCTAAAGTGTGGCCGCAAGGGCTGGATCAGCACAGGCTCAGGCAGAGAAAAGGAAGCCCCGAGCGGGTCTGGTACAAAATCACCATGGCGAGAGGCAGCCCCTCCCGCTGCAGCCCGCACAGCTCTCTCCATGCATTAACTGTTTGGAACGTAGTGTCAAATCATGATTAGGCAAGGGACACTGGCGCTGTGCGGATGTGAGTGGGAGAGGCTGCACGGTTTGCACACGTGTGTGTACAGCCGGCTCCCTCTCTTCATGGTGGCTCTGCTGTACGGCCCTGCTTCAAAGCTTCCTGGTGCCAGCTCTGGCCTGTCCAGCTCTCTCTGTGGTCACCCAGCCCTCCCCCTGGCTCCACACATTCTTGCTGCCCTTCCCAGCACCCCTGGTCCTACTCAGGTCACTGCCCTTGCATCCTCTTAGCCTAGTACGCTTGGTCCCTGATCTTCCCCAGCCCAGCTCAGTTCAGAGGTCACCTCTGCAAAGAGGCATTACCCGGCCCTACAATTTCAGATGTCCTGAGCCCCTGAATTTGCCACACGACTCCATGATTTTCCTTTCAGGCCTTATCACCATTGGAAGTTGCTCATCTGCCTGCTTTCTGGGTTCCCTACTGGAAGGTAAACTCCCCGAGACCAGTGACCTGGTGCCATTGTTCCAAGTCGGATCATCCGCACCTGCAGCGCATGGTGGGCGCTCGACGTATACGTGCGGCAGGAACACTGAAGGTAGCTCTTCCGGGTAGAACTCAAAGCGGGCTGCTGACAGCAAGCCCCAGATTACTGAGCAGGAGAGCTGTAATTACCGCAAGAGGAGATGCAGCACTTCCAGGGGAGGCTGGAGGGGACCTGCATGAGCCTGTCATCTTGCCGGCCTTTTGAAAACCCCAGCATTACCAGTTTCTCCAACGCAGGTAGGTTTTGTCTTTTTCTGCCATCACAGGTTACCAGTGGGGCCCGGGAACTTCCCAGCCCTTCTCCCTGGGGGCTGCGGTCCCATGGGCTGCCCCGAGCTTCTGCTAGCCCCACAGCTCCCAGGCCCTTTGGGGAGGGTGTTCTCAGGCTGGCGCCGGGTGGGACGGCAGAAACACCTACTGTTCTCCTCACGCCACAGACAGCACTGGCTAAAGCCCTCCCCTCCCCGTTTCCTTCGGTGCTGAACAAACGCCGGATCTGCTGTGTGGGGCCCCGAGGGCAGGAGAGGAAGGCCCTGGAGAGTGCGTCTGCAGCTCACCAGGAGCCTGCACCGTGGCCCCATGCTGCCTCTTCATTAAACGGTCAGTATGGAAACAGAGGAGCCAGGAAAAAGAACCAAGCATGCTGGCTGTCTAAAAATACACCTCTCTGAGCCAGAAAGGTCACGAGGCTGTCTGCAGGCTGGCGGCCTACCTTGATTATGGTAATAGGTTCGCTGTTGCCCCTGAGCATCCTCGAGTTTGCATGACTGACCAACCCAGGAATACCTACAGCATGGAGCGGACTCAGCGGTCAGGATGAAGCAGGGGGGCTTCCTGGAACCCCAGAGGCCCAACGCCAGCCCGCCAGAGACCCAAAAGGCTTGCGAGTGGGAGAGCACTCTGCATGGCTTTTGGGGACTGAGCAGCCTTTCTGCCCCACTGCCTGGCTTCTGAGGTCCCTCTGCGCCTGGCTGCAGTCGTTCGCTTTTTGCATTAGCAGCGACACACGCATCTACTTCACCACAAAATGACCATTTCCTCCTGGGGAGCCTCCCCGGGCCAGCCAACTCGAGATACACAGGAAGTCTACTCCAATCCCAGGATGGGCAACAGGAGATGGATTTTCCACAATAGTCTTTTACAACAAGGCAGAAAGTTCCATGTAAACAGTAAGCTGCCCTCAGAGGCTGCTGACCCCACCAACCTTGGCCCAATATCCAAAAGAAATTCATTTCTGCCCCTTCTTTACTACCCCAAAGCAAGCAGTCTCAGAAAGCAGCAGATACACCTGTAAGAGAACCCTCCCGGGGTTTCTGGTGTTTCCATGGTGTTGGCACAGCAAGGAGCCTTAGGAGACAGGGAGAGCCTTGCCCTAGAGCAAACAGCAGGTGTGTACACAGCCTGGAGAGGAGGGAGTGCCTCTCTGCAGTAGAAGAGCAGGTTTGCTTCTTGGCCCTTATGAAAGATGTGGGCTCCCTAAGATCTGGGCTCCTCTCTGCTAATGTAACCTTCTGTGTCTGTAGGGGCTCATCTGAACCCATCCTGTCACCCCCGTAGAACTCAGAGGCCATGGGATCGAGGCAAATGTGCTGCTGCTCATGTTAGCCACTGTGCTGTAATAAAGTCTTCTGCTGGAGGAGGGGGAGGGCATTAGACACGAGGGAGGGAGGAGGAGGGGCAAAGGGATGACAGGGAGTAAAAAGGATCCAGCATGTCACGTGCATGTACAAATCTATCAAATGAAGTTCTTTAATCTGTGTAACCAATACACACTAATAAAAACAGATTTTTAAAAATTCTTTTGTCTCAGACCCAGGACTCTTAGGCTGTCTGTGGCAGCCATGAAATCATGCTACGCTAACTTAAGTGACTAGCACATAGCGTAAAACCTGAAACCCTTCACTGTTCTTGATCAGTGCTACTCCTCTCCCTAATGACTGGGCTCAAGGTAACCAGCTGATCTCCAAATTCTGTCTGTCCCATTTCCAGCAAATTAGGAGCATCCTTAAATTTTAAAAATATATGCAATCAAAAGAACAGAATATGACTCAGGGCAGCTAAAAGATGATGTAACCTGTGCCGAAGAGCCAAATTAGTACTGAAAGTTTCAGAAACGTGTCTGCGTGTTTGACAAGTTTTGTTACAGGAAACTGAGATAGTTAGAATTATTATAGGCAGTCAGACAGGGCCAGGTCCTCCCAGGAGCTAATGCAAAAACCTAGATACCTTGCAACTGTAAAGGAGAGAAACACCTCCTGCTGTGGGCCGGTCCTGGGACAACAGATCAAACAAATGCACCCACTTCCTGAGGACTGGTATACTAAATAGGTCCTTAGCTCCCTAAGGAAGCCAGAGTCACCTGTCTCGACCCCCTAGGGGAAGAGTCACTGTTCCTTAAACATGCTCGCTGGTTACGTGACTCATATCCCCATTTGTCCCAGACTTAATCAATTTTACCTGAGCAGTTAACC
>RJWT010023363.1:0-16840 GCA_004365215.1 Cuniculus paca | reverse complement strand
AGTTTGGATCTTCATTTGAAGTCTTGAATGGATAAACTTTAATGTTAGGTTGAGGATGCAAACCCCAAATATAAGAAGGAGCAAGTCAAAATATTTTTGGTCTACCTTAAAAGGTAGACTATGACAAATTTAGCAATTAGAGATTTCCACACTTTCTGTGGAGGAGACTGCATGGCAAAGAGAGATAAAAGGCAGGCTGTGAAGAGCCTGAGAGCCATGGCCCTAGCAAGATTACCAACCTTGTGGATCTAATTAAAAACAAGAGTCTCAATACAGTACCCATTTAAGGAGTGGTGAATTACGGGTCATTAATGACTTTGTTTATCTGCTCTTGAAGCAGAATTGGAGTCTTGCATTTTGAAGAGGAGCTTTAGGCTTTCAGAGGTTCACAGTAGTAACTTTCTTCTGAAGCATGGTCTTTTTTACTCAGGAAGTTCAGGTGGGACTGGTTTTAACCTAGAGAGATGATTTTAGCTATCTATCTCTGTCATTTTTTTCTGCAGTCAGTGTGGGAGGGAGCACTGAAAATAGCCCCTATCCATTTTGGTTTTAATCCATCTGCCGGAGTCCCTTATTTCCAAGTTTTAATGAGCACTGAATCTCTAGAGAGGACACTAAGTAGTCCTCTTGGACCAGGATCTGGCAGGATATTGTCCCTATATAGATGGATAGCCTGCTGTACTTGACCTAGATTAATGAGATATTGTAAGAGTCTTGCCATTTTGGGGTCCACTACCATATGAGAAGATAGGAAAGTCCTCCCATATAACACCTCAAATACACTTGTATTTAGGCCAGTTTGGGAGGTGATTCAAATCCTCGTGAGTGCTATCAGCAATAATGTAAGACAATACTCAGAAGACTTAGTAAAGTATTGCCAGAGCTCACTTTATGGTCTGGTTTATCTCTCTGACTTTCTGGAATACTGAGGTCTCTAGGTAGAATGCAGATGGAGATGGTACTTTATTCCTAAAGCCTTTCTCACCCTCTGAATTATTTGAGAGGTGAAAAAAAAATCCACTGTTAGCCTGAAAGGCCTGGGGTAATAAAAACCAGGGAATAACTTCTTTGACGGGCACTTTGTCTACCTCCATGGCCTTTTCTGAACAAGTAGGGAATGCTTCAATCCAGACTGTGAAAGTGTTCCTTAGAACCAGTATCTGTTTAAATCCCCCACACGGTGGCACATGGGTACATTCTAATTGCCAGTCCTCCCCAGGATTAGTCCCCTCTCCTATGTGCAGGTTCTAACAAAGCTGGTGGTTTAGGCTTGCCAGCATTACTGTTGGCACAAAGTGGGAAAATGTTGCACACCTGTTGGGTGGTTGCCACAAGTTGTAGTCCTGTGAAAATTTCAGTGACCATTTCCAGTATAGCAACTCTTCCCATGTGCAAAGAATCATGAAGGGGCACCAGGAGTGTTGGCGCACTGTACAGTCTCAGCACTTGGCAGGATGATTGCCTTGAGTTCAAGGCCAGCCTCAGCTACATAGTGTGTTGAAAGCCAACCTGAACTACACAGTGAGACCCTGTCCAGAAACAAAACACAAAACAAAGCAAAACATGGAGGGTTTTTTGTGGCCTTCCACTATGTCCCTTGAAGAAGGACTATTTTGTTTTCTAAATACTGCCAATGTCCCTTTTGAATTCCCCCTGTCCTAAGCCTCATTTATCTTCCTATGGAGTATATATGGTTTTTAATGGTTTCTCAGGAACTGAGAATAAGGTTAGGGTCTTGAGGGACTGTATGGCTGCCATTAGCCTTTTGATTTCCCAAGGAGGCTTTAGACGTGTATCTTTGGTGTACCTTGCAATGAATGAGAGCAGCTTGACTGGGAAGATAAACTGCCTTCACTTTTACTAGTAGATCTCTTTCTAGTAAGGGAGTAGAACCTCATGGGACAATTAAAAACTCATGGTTAAATATTTGACCTTTAAGTTAATATGTCATATCTCACAGAATTAGAGAAAACAATCCTAAAATTCATCTGAAACCAGAAGAGACCTAGAATAGCAAAGGAATCCTGGGCAAGAAAGACAAGACAGGGGGCATCATAATTCCTGGCTTGAAATTATACTATAAAGCTACTGTAATAAAAACAGTGTGGTACTGGCAAAAAAAAACAAAACAAAAAAACAGACCCAAAGATCAATGGAATATATTAGAAGATGCAGAAACAACTGCAGACACACTAAGCCACCTTATCTTTGACAAAGGTGCCAAACACATTCACTGGAAGACAGCCTCTTTAATAAATGGTGCTGGAAAAACTGGCTCTGCACATACCCAAGATTAAAACTGGACCCATATCTTTCACCATGTACTAAGCTAAAACCAGAATGGATCAATGATCTTAATATTAAAACAGAAACATTAAATCTGCTGGAAGATAGAGTGGGTAAAACTCTTGAAGACATTGGTGTAGGCAAAGACTTTATGAACAAAACCCAGACTGCACAGTAACTATTGCAAAGAAGCAACAACTGGATCTCACCCTACTGAAAAGCTTTTGCACAGCAAGAGAAACCACCAACAGAGTGAAGAGACAACTCACAACGCGGGAGAAAAATGCCAGCTGTTCCTCACACAAAGGATTACTATCAAGAACATATGAAGAACTCAAAAAAAGCAGTCCTCCCAGACTGAAAGACCCAATCCAAAAATGGGCATCTGAGATGAATACACATTTCTCAGATGAAGAAATACAAACAGCAAATAAATACTCCAGGGTTGTTTTACAGGGCTAAAATCTATCTGAGGATCATGAAAAGGAGACTGGGGAGTACTGGTTCTCCCTGGGGAGCTAACTTCTGGTGGAATTCCTGAGTCACTTATAGAAAATGAAACTGATTTACTGGCCTGAGAATTATAAAGAGGAAAGAGGAGACCAACCAGGGAGGTTTTCATTAAATAGGTGGGACACACTCATATCCTCCTGAGAGATAGGTGGACATCTGAAGACAGGATCATTAACAATATCAGTTTTCCTTGGAGGTAGCTTTAAGTACCATGGTTTTGGGCCTTTCCTAAAGATAAAGAACCATAAAAGCCTGAACATAAGGGATTTCACACAACTTTCCATGCTTTAAAAAAAAACAAAAAACTCACTGAAGTATAGTATTATAATTTAGACCACTTTTTTGTGCCTAGCTCTAACCATTTCCTGTTGATACTGGACCCAAACCAAATTGCTGTAAGTTGTTCTTTTATTCAGATTATCAGGGTCAAATTTCTTTCACATATTAGGGACATGGCTTAATGGTGAGATCACAGGGATCTTCCTGGATGGCTTCATGGGGCCTCTTGGCTGGCCTTAACAAGACTATGCTACTGGAGTTCTGCATTGTATCCTTCTAGAGATTCCGTTCTTGTTGTTCTTACCAAAGTACTGGATAAGACAAGTGAAATACGTAGTGAGGTTTTACATGTATTAAAGGTAGGAAAAGAAGTATCATCTGTAGGATAAAAAGATACCACTGTGAGAGAGCACATTGGTCACTTCAAAGATGCATGATTAAAGGTGCAGTGAGACAGTTTTTCTTATTATACACCTGTACTGTTTGATTTTTAAAATTGCCATCATACCGTGCATTTGCAATACAACAGTTTATAGTGTTCTTTTAATGGGAAAGTAGAATCAGTAGTTGAGGAATGGTTTTTCCATTGAATAATACTTTTAGAAGTGAAAAGAATTATGATAATTGTAGTTTGAAGAATATTCAAGTCATCATTTTAAAATCAGTTTGGGACAGAAAAAAATAGTGTAAAGAAAATGGAGAGTAGATATCAATAGCAAAAGTCAGCCTCTTTAAGATCTGGAAGTCTGATAATGGAAAAGTCATAACTTGACAAAGAAAAGAAGAAGAGCAGATTCCTGGTTCTCACAGCTCACAGAGAGGAGAACCAGCCTCCACAGAGCAAGGTAAGCATTTAAGACTGAGAGATTCCGGGAGAAATGGCAGTAGATTCCACAACACCTGTAAACTGCAAAAACAGTACAGGGTTTTATTCAGAGACAACTCTTTCTGCATGGCCAGCAATAGCAGGACAGCCATTCCAGTGCAGGTACCTACTTTATCACCAGAGAGTGCTTGGTCAGCCACCATCTTGGGAAGGAGTTATTTAAATCTGGGACTCAAAAAAAATGTAAAATAAACTTCCTTTAGGGCTCCCATTGTCACCTCCCACAGTAACTGGTTAAGAGACAGCCACAGGAGACAGCCCCAGACTGGGAGCAGGCTACAGAGAGATCCCCTGGGAAATTTAAATTCAGGCCAGGGAGGATACAAGCCCTACCAACTGCCCTTATGAGAAGAATCCAGTCCCAACTTGAGTTGCAGTCAGAAGAAGCTGGTCCTAAACATGCCTGCCAGCTTCAAATACTTGAACCCTTGCCCTGCTGCCTACAGCAGAGATTTGAGGTTTGTTTGTCTTCCCTATGTACCAACATAAGCAATGGTACATCTCAGTGTGGACGTTGCCACGGTCTGGGGTAAACAGAAGGGGTCTCTGGAATAGGGGGCAGCCTCACAAGCCCACAGGCCACAACACTGGGTGAAGAAAACTTTAACTTGCTGGACTCCAAAACTGAAGGTCCTGGAAGTGAAACATTAAAAAATAGAGATTTTTTTTTTCTGTTTTGGACTCACTGTTTTTTCTTTGCTTATTTTCCTCATTCCTTTTTACTTTTATTTCCTCTATATCCTTTATTTTTTTCTATTTATGTTTTTCATACTCTTTTTTCTCTCCCTTGTTTTATTTTATTTTATTTCTTATTGGCAGTTTTGATTATGTCTATGTAAATTTTGTGAAAATTCTTCTCTATAATAGGATCTTTTATCTCACTGTTCTCTCTTCCTTCTTATATTCCATTGTTTAATTTTTCAAATTTTTCTTTCTGCATTTTCCCATACCCAAACCATATGTTAAGGTTGATATATTGTGTCAACTTGAGAAGCTTAGAGGTTTAGCTAAGTGATTCAGCAGGGGCCCAGGGTCCTCACTTTGTAAACATCCTGAGCCTATGAAAGAGGAGAGCATGGAGATGGTGTGAGTGCTACACCTGCCTTGGGGGTGGGTAGCCTGCTTACAATACAGAAAAGTAAAAGAGCATTGCTCTCCCCTTTCTTCTCTTGTTGTTGCTTTTTCTTCCACCTTGAAGTGTTGCTTCTGTACCACACCACTTTGCCTTGGAGCCAGCTGATTATGGGCTGAAACCTCCACAAACTGTGAGCTAAATAAACCTTCCTTAATTTTGAGTATTGGGTAATTTGTCTCAGCACTGAAAGAAAAGTAACTGACACAGAATTTGGTACCAGGAGTGTGGTCATTGCCATGACTATACCTGACCAGTTGGCTCAGGAGCCTTTGGGAATTTGTTTGTGGGAAGAGTTTGGAAAGGTTCAGAGATGTCACCTGAAAGAGTAGAGCTGGAACACACCTTAGGCTGTTCTGTATGGGACATCCTGGTCAGAACTCAGAAGACCAGAAAACCAGCAAAGATCAGGCTCAAGAGGTTTCTGCTGGGAAGAAAGACTGCACTGGCTGCTGGACTCCAGGTAATATGTGTTATGACTTGGCAGAAAGTTTGTCTGAATTTTGCACATGTCCAGAGATTTTGCCTGAGACTGAGATTAAGGGTGGTAGACTAATTAAACTGGCAGAAGAAATTTCAAGGCAGTCAAATGTTGAAGTAGTGGCATGAGTATTTTGGGGGGGAGTTAAGCCAAATCTATGTTGAGATCAATAGCAAAGAGCCCAGCAGGATGATTTAAATTGTTGTGAGTTTGACCAGAAAGGAAGCTCCAGTAAAGCTGTGGGCTACAAAGATAAAGCTGAGGAGCTCTTAATTGCTGAGAAGGAACAGAAGAATAGAAAAGATGGCCTGGGGGCATTGCAAGAAGCGGTGACTCACCACTCTTTCCAGGCTCAAAACTGCAAAAGTGAAAGACTGCTTTAAGGAGAAAGCTGCAGAACACAATGCTCCACAATGGTGGTAGCGTAGAAAATTTGTTCCTCAGAATTGGATTCAGGGTGCCCAGTGATTCAGGCACTTGACCTCTACAGCCAAGAGGGAGAGAAGCCTGGCTACTGCTTCAGGTGGCAGCAGACCTTGGCAGCATCCATGTGTCCCTGGTTTTAGGTGCATGCAGAATGCAAGAGTTGTGGGGTTAAGAAGGCTTGCATCCTGATTTTAGAAGGTCTGGGAGACCAGGCAGTGTGCCCCTGAGAGGGCAGTCTATGAAGCTGTGAGGGTGATGCCAAAGTTACACTGGAGACACCAGAAGTTTGGAAAAGCTGAGAACATGGATCATTTAAGGAAACCTGCAAAGAAGCAAAGTCAGCCCAAGAGAAGAGCCATGAGAGTTATAACCACCAAAAGTGCTAGAGATAAAACCACACAAGTCCTTTGGAGGTCACAATTTGCCACAGATTGCCTCGAATGCTAGACATAGAACTACAGGACTTAATGTTTGCCCTGCTGGATTTTGGACTTGCTTTGGTCCCAATCCTTTGTATTCCCCCATTTGTAACTTCTGGAATGAAGATGTTTAGCTTGCGATATTGAATTTTGGAAATGTTTAACTTTTCATTTGTACAGGGGCTTGCAGATAAGCATTTTAAATCTCAGAGGAGACTTGGGACTTGGACTGTTCAGTAGTGCTCAGACTGTTAGAACTTTGACAACTCTTGCAGGCTGACTAAATACCTTTTACATAAAGGAATGTGCATGAGACTTTTGGGGGCCAGGGGCAAATTTATAGTTGTAATGTAATATAATATTTGTAGACTTAATACTAGTTCTTAAAGATTATTAAACCTGTGTTATAATGTTCAAGTTGTGAAATGGTAAGAATAAGTATGTCTTTGTGCATGGAAACTGGTTTAAAGAAATGTGTCTCGTTGTCCAGTTGACAACCGGTGGACTTTTATGACTGATACATTGTTTCAACTTGAGAAGTTTAACTAAACACCTCAGCAGGGTAAACGTTTTGAGCCTGTTCAAGAGGAAGGCATGGAGATGGTGTGAGTACTATACCTACCTTGCAGTAGGGTAGCCTGCTTACAATATAAAGGAGAAAAAGAGGTTTGCTCTTCCCTTTTTGTTCTTGTTGCTTTTTCTGTCTTCTGCCACTTTTATGGTTTGTGTTTAAATGTCCTCCCCAAAACCTCATGCAATCATGGTGGGGCAAGTCTTTTGAAGGTGGCTGAGTCTAGCATTTGTGATTGGTTTGTTGTCTAGTGCTGGGATTGGTGGTATGAGTGCTGCACCCACCCAGGGACAGGTAGCTGGCATACAATATAAGGGAGAGAAGGAGGCGTGCTTTTCTCTTTTTGCCCCTTTTTGCTCTTATTGCCTTTGGTACCTGCTGCTGCCATGAACAGCTTTCCCATGCCATGCTATCCTGCCTTGGAGCCAGCCGATCATGGACTCAAACCTCCACAAACTAGAAGCTAAATAAACCTTTCCTCCCTTAATTTTGAGTGTCGGGTATTTTGTCTCAGCAATGAGAGAAAAGTAACTGACATGTCCTATATCTTTAATAATATAATCATTAAGCTTCATCTTTTGTGTGTGTGTGTGTGCTGGGGTTCAAACTCTCACCCTCACACTTGCCCAGCAGACACTTATGCCACTGAGCTAAATCCCCCATGCTAAGCTTCATCTTTAGGTAGTTAGCGAATGCTATATTACCACTGTTGAATTGTTTTTTATTGTTAGTGGAGATGTAGTTTAGCATTTAGTATATATTTGGTATGTTAATATTTGATTTGTCTCAGGGTTTATAGTGTAATCGTAGATTTCTGAGGTTAGGAATGGTGCATTAAATGTCCTTATGCTATGTCCATATTCAGTTTGTCTTGGATGACATTACTGTTGCTGATTTACTTTATATTGCCAAGGTCACATAGTTGTTGCTATTAATAGGTTTTTTCTATGTGCCAGTACCCAGATTATCTTAACAATCATACTGCAGTCTATTTTTGGAGACCTAGGTCTCTAAAATCCTCTGCACCCCCCTACTCCCATATTAACAGACTTCACTGGGTCTTGGAAAGAGGCAAAGAACACTGAGTAAATCAGTGAAAAGCAGACCAAGTAAACACATTTCTATACTAGCAACAAAGTGTTTCTACTTCAAGTCCCTGAAAAGCCAAGAGCAAAATAAAACAAAAATGAATATACAATAGAAACATGAGAGAACAAGGGAACAAAATGTCTTCCAAAACTCTTGACTCTTCCAAAGCCCATGCATGGGCCACTGAGCACAGCGAAAGCAAAAGCCACACAATTGAATTATTTGAAAAGATAAAAGAGGATATTAAAAACTAGAGCAATAATGTGCTTGGCAGGTTCACAGAAAATATAGTGTTATGGTTTGCATATAGGTAGCCCCCCCCAACAAGCCTCATGTAGTCATGGAAGTGGCTGAATCTAGCATTTGTGATTGATACATTGTCTAGTGCTCGGTTTAGTGCTGGGCTTAGTACTGGGTTTAGTGCTGGGTTTAGTGTTGGGATTAGCACTGGGATTATCAATGTGAGTGCTGCACCCTTCCAGGGGTGGAGCCTGCATACTATATAAGGGAGGGAGAAAGACCTGTTCTCTCTCTCCCCCTTTTGCCGGTCTTCTGCCCTGTTTTGCTCTTGCCGCTTGCAGCTACCATGAATGGCTGCCCCTCCGCCATGCCACCCTGCTTTGGAACCAGCTAAGTATGGACTGAAAGCCCCAAAACTGTAAGAAATAAACCTCTCCTTCCTTCACTTTGGGTGTCAGGTGTCTTGTCTCAACAATGAGAGAAAAGTAACCAAGACATATAATTAATCAGAAAGTGGAGGGAATAAAAAAGCAGTCATCAGTCTTACAGAAGGCACTAATAAAATTGTAGCTGAGATAAAATGATACAGATCATGAGTGACCAGTTTAGCAAAAAACAAGAGTCCATAAAAAGGTTCTAAATTGAAACTCAGTAGATGGAAAAGTATACTGAAGTATGGACATCAAAAGTGACCAACGTGAGGAAAGAATCACAGATTAGAAGACAGGGATGCTTTCAAAGATCAACTACTCAGAAATATCTTTAAAAAAAAGAGTATGAAGAAAGGATTCAACAGCTGCTAGATGACACAAAGAAGAAAAATCAAAGGGTAATTGGAATAAGTGAAAAATTAGAAGACAGCAAAAAGTATCTAAAAACCTACTTACAGAAATAATAAAATTTTTCAAATGTGAGGAAAGAATTAAACATATAGAGAAGTGAATCATAGAGAACCCCAAATAGTCATGATCAAGAAGGGAACCTTTCCACATCACAGTCAAAATTCCAGAAATCTAAAAAAAGGGACAGAATCTTGAATGCTGTTAGAGAAAAGCAATGAACCACTTATAAATATCGACCATTAGAATTTTGGCAGACTTCTCAACACAAATCTTAAAGGCCAGGAGAGCTTGGAGTGCAGGTTCCCAAGCTCTGAAAGCTAACAACTTTTCATCTATACTTATATATCCTGTAAAACTTTTTTCAAAATTGACAGAGAAATAAAGTATTTCCATCACAAAAAGCATCTCAAGAAATTCATGACAACCAACTACAAAATATTCTCAAGGATGTCCTAGAAAGAGGCAATGAAGCCAACAATGCTAAAAAAAAAATCCAATATGATGAATACAGCAGGCAGGGTGAACAGAGAGTGGGGTGGTGAATGGAATCAGCAACAGAAAAATAATGTGATGACAGAAAGAAGCCAACACCTCTCAGTAATAACTCTCAATATGAAAGGTCTTCATTCCCCAATCAAATGACACAGACTGACAGAATTGATCAAGAAACAGAACCCAACAATATGCAGTATGTAAGAAACACATTTAATCCCAAAAGAAATACACATATTTAAAACAAAAGGATAGTAAACAATATTCCATGCAACAGGAACCTGAAAAAAAGCAGAAGCAGCTATCCTAGTTTCAAAGTGAATTTCAAGCCAAAAGTGATTACAAGAGGCAAAGAAGGTCGCTACATATTGGTTAGGGGAACAATTCAACAGGAAGCGATAATAATTATAAGTATACATATGAACCAAACTTTGGCAAGCACAACTTTATAAAACAATACTGGGCATAAGAAATCTGATAAACAGTAACACAATTACAATGGGAGACCTGAATACCCCACTGGCACAAATAGATACATCAACTAGACAAAAAGGAAAAGCAAATTAACAAAGCTGAAGCAATTTTTTGAGCAGGTGGATTTAATAGAGTGTTCTACACAACGACAATACAATACATTCTTCTTAGGAGCACTGGGATTTTTTTCAAAATACACCACATGCTAGCCCATAAAGCATGTTTCAATAAAGGCAAAAAATTTGAAATTATCCCTTGTGTATATCAGGTCATAGTGCAATTAAACTAGAAGTCAATACAAAAAAAAACCCACAGAAATTATACAAACACATAGAAATTTAACAATACTTCTTCGAACCAACAATGGTCACAGAAAAAACTCAAGGAAGACACTAGAAAGTTCCTAGCATCAAACAGTAATGGCAGTACAACATAGCAGAGCCTATCAGACACAATGAAAGCAGGCCTAAGGTGGAACTTTATAGTTGTGAATGCCCACATCAGAACAACTGAGGAAGTACAAATAAATAACATGATGTTGCACCCTAAGGTCCTAGAAAAACAAAAACAATCCCAGTCTGAATCTAGCAGAAGGAAGGAAATTATAAAGATCAGAATACAAATTAGTGAAATTCAGACTAAAAACATTTCAAAGAATCAATGAATCAAAGAGCTGGTTCTTTGTAAGAATAAACAGAACAGACAGATCGTTAGCCAATCTTATCAAAAAAGGAAAGAAAAGACCCATATCAGAGCAATTAGAAGTGAAAAGGTAAAGTCATAAAGGACTCTGCTAAAATTTGGAAGATTATTAGTAACTACTTTGAAAACCTTTATGCAAATAAAATAGAGAATTCAGAAGAAATACATATTAAGTACCAAAGGTGAACCAAGACAACACAAAAGTCCTGAATATCCTATAACAGACAATGAGGTTTTAGAAGTTAAAAAAACAAAAAACAAAAACTATCAAACAAGAAAAGACCTAGTTCTAATAGATTCACTTCCATATTCTCAGAAACCTTAGGAAAATCTAACACTAATACTCCTCAAACTGTTTAATGAAATTGAAAGAGACAAGTTCTCCTAAAGTTGTTCCTGGAAGCCAGCATTACTCTGATTCCAAAACCAGAAAGGACCCTACCAAACAAGAGACCTACACATCACTTACTTTAATGAACATTGATACCAAAAAAACAACAAAAACTGGAAAACAAGATGTATCAAATAATAAAAAGATCATACATCACAACCAAGTAGGAATCATCTCCAGCGTGCAAGTATGGTTTGACATAAACAAACCAAGGAGTATAATATGTCACATAAACAGAAGCAAAGAAATATCACATGATCATCCCAAAGAACTTAGAAAAAGCCTGTTATGAAATCCAGTAACCATTCATATAAAACCCCTGAAGAAAAAGGTATAGAAAGACTGCATCTCAATCTGATAAAAGCTGTTTATGACAAAACAGTGACTGACATCATATTAAATGGAGAAAAGGGTTGAAAACTTTCACTCTAAAATCAGAAACATGACAAGGATGTCTGCTAACATCACTAGCATTCATATAGGTCTCAAAACATTACCCAGGACAATCAGGCAAGAGAAATAAAAGAATTATGAATAGGAAAGGAAGAAATCAAATTGTCATTATTTGCAGATGACATGATCCTTTACATAGAAGACCCAACAATCCCTCCAAAAAACTGCTAGAATTAATAACCAACTTCAGTATCATAGCAGCATACAAAGTCAACAAGCAATAGTAAGTAATTTCTGTACACCAATAATAAACTCATCGAGAAACTAATTAGGAAAATAATACCTTTTACAATTGCATCAAGAAAAATTAAATACCTAGGAATTAACCTAACCAAAAAATGAAAAATCTCTATAATGAAAACTACAGTACTCTGAAAAAAGAGATCTAAGAGGACATTAGATAATAGAAAGATCCCCTGTTCTTGGACAGGCAGATCCAATACAGTAAAAATGGCCATAATTCCAAAACTGATAGATTTATTGCAAGCCCAGTAAAAAAATACTAATAACATTCCTTATAGAACTAGAGAAAACAATCCTAAAACTCATATGGAACCAGAAGAGATATGGACTAGCAAAAGAAATTCTGGGAAACTAGGAGAAGGCAGGAGGAGTCATAAGTTCCAATTTCAAGTTATACTCCAAAACTATAGTGATAAAACAGCATGCCACTGACAAAATACATATGTGCATCAATGCAACAGAATAGGTGATGTAGAAACAACCCCAGGCACACTGAGCTACCAGGTCCTTAACAAAGGGGCCAAAATTTAGGCTAGAGGAAAGGTAGCCTCTTTATTTTTTAAATTGTTGAAGATTAATTGTATTGATACTCTTTTGATATACATAATGATGACATTTATAATACGGAATTTATGCCTTTACATAATATATATTGATTCTTTTTTCCACATTCACCTCCCTTCTCTTTTACTCTTCTCATCTGTCTTTTAAAAAACTTTGTTTCCATTTTTTTTCTTGTCTCTTTTTCTCCTTTTCCCTTTCTTTCCTTCTCCCTCCTCCCCTCTCTTGTTCCCCTTCCCTTTTGAACATTTTCTACCTAGTTTCCAATATTTATCATCCATTTGTAGTCCAGCCTGGCCTCAAACTCGAGGTGATTCCTCCTGCCATAGCCCCTCGAGTGCTGGGATTATAGGCGTGCAACACCACACTCAGCTTTCATGGATCATTTATTAAAAAGGCTATCTTTTCTTTAATAAAATTGAAATGGATCAAATGTCTAAACAGTGAAACAGACAAACATAGTCTGGAAGATAAAACATGTAAAACTGAAAAAAAAACATGTAAAACTCTTGAAGACATAAGTGCAAGCAAAGACTTCATGAATAAAAACCTGATCACACAGGAAATATTGTAAAGAATCAACAATTGAGATCTCATCAAATTAAAAAGATTTTGCACAGCAAAAGAAACCATTAACAGAATGAGGAGACAACCCACAGAATGGTACAAAATTGTTTTTAATCAGATTTTATTGGTATGTTTTCGATATACATAGTGATCACATCTGGGAAAAAAATTTCACCAGGTATTCCTTAGACAAAGAACTAATATTGAAAATATATAAAGAACTCAAATAAATCAGATACAACAAATTTAAAGACCCAGTCCAAAAATAAGGATCTGAAATGAACAGACACTTCTCAAATGAAGAAGTACAAACAGCAAATAAATATATGAAAAAGTGTTCCACATCACTGGTTATTCAAGAGATGCCTGAGTTCAAGGCCAGCTTGAAGTACATAGAGAAACTTTGTCTCAAAAAACACCAAAAAATATGTATATCTTCGGAAAACTGGCTATACACCTGTGGAAGACTGAATCTAGACCCATATCTCTCACCATGTTGTAAACTAAGGTAAAATGGACCAAAGATCTAAATATTAAAACAGAAACACTTAACCTGGTGGAAAGTAAAATAGCTACAACTCTTGAAGAAACAGGTGGAGGCAAGATGGGCGTGGTGGCTCATGCCTGTAATCCCAGCACTTGCGAGGTTGAGACAGGAGAATCATTGTGAGTTTGAGACCAGCCTGGGCTACAAAGTGAGATCCTGTCTCAAAAACACAAGGGCTGGGCATTAGCTCAGTGGCCTAAGCATTTGCCTGGTAAGCACAAGGTCATGAGTTCAATCCCCAGTGCCGCAAAAAAAAATAAATAAATAAATAAAAAAAATTAAAAAAACCAAACAGGTGGAGGCAAAGACTTTCTGAACAGAGCCCCAGTTTCACAAAAGATAATACCAAGAACCAACAAATGGAATCAAATTAAAATGGTTTCTGTACAGCAAAGGAAATAACCAAAAGTGTGAAGACATAACATGCAGAAAGGAAAAAAATTGCTAGTGATTATTCCTTGGACAGAACAGATCTAGAATATCTAAAGAAGTCAAAAAAATTAGACCATCAAAATAAAAGACCTAATCAAAAACTGGACAAAATGAACAGACACTTCTGATAAAAAGAAATACAAGTAGCCAACAGATGCAGTGGTACCTTGATTCATGAACTTAATTTGTTCTACGATTTTGGAAAAGATGGCTGTGCTGTGGGAAACATGATCACAGCTGTGTTTGTCATCCGCTGCAGAGTTTGCAAACAAAAACAAAATTTTGCCTAACACTTCTGTTTGTGTAACAAATTGTTTGAAAACAAAAGTATTTGTGAACCAAGGTACCACTGTACATGACAAATGTTCTAGAGACTGGATGTCTGGAGTTAAAGTCTCCCAGGGCCAGGCTTTATCTGAAGGCCGTACGGGAGAATTTTTCTGGTGATTGGTAGAAATCCTTGGTGTTGCCTGACTCACAGCTGCTACACTTTCGAAAAATCTCTGCCTTGCTTGTCCCATAACCTTTCCATTTTGGTAACTGTGTCTGTCCTCTTTTTGAAGGAACACCAGCCATAATGCATCAAATGTCCACCTCATTCAAGTGTGATCTCAACTAATAATATCTGTAATGATCCTATTTACAAAATGTTCACTTTTTTCAGGGATGGCTGTGCTTAAATGGATCCTGGGGCTGTATGCATGCCAGGCAAGTGTTCCAGCACTGAAATACTTCCTTATCCCAAAAGAAGTCATATTCTCAAGTAATGGGAAGCAGGAATATTATGACTTGTATCTAGATGTCCCCCTATAGCATCATGCAGTCATTAGATGAGGCTTTTTGGAGGTGGCTGGAATTAGGGTGCGTGATGCTACAACTAAGGACGTGATGCTGAAATTAAGGGTGTGAGCACTACCCACCGTAAATTGGGGTAGCCTGGATAAGATGTAAGGGATGGAAAGCTACATATTATTGGGCTTTGAGGACACGTACTTGCTACTTCTTTTCTTTTGCTATTCTCTAAAATATAGGACAGAGATTTAGGGTCTATGCTGAATTCCTCAGAGACTTGAAGTCTTCCTAGAGTATATATAGTCAATGAACACATAAAAAAAATGGAATGAACGGGGGCAGGGATTTAGTTCAGCGGCTCAAGCGCCTGCTTGGTAAACGCAAGGTTGTGAGTTCGATCCAAGGAACGAATCAACGAATGAATGAACGAATGAACGAACGAACGAACGAAGTAATGAACCAACAATGAATGAGGTAGAAGTGGTACAGTGGGGCCACCACAGAAGGCCGGTATGGTGTACTGCGAGCTGGTCCCACCAGGTGGCGCTGCAGGCGGCGGGCCCGATTGGAGAGGCGCGCCGAGCCGCTCTTGCCGTCCGCGTTGGCGCGGCGCCGAGGACAGGCGTGTGGGTTAGGCCGAGTCATATGACTCGCTCGGCTTCCTGGCTCTGGCTGCCGCCGCCCGCCTGTGTCTACCCGTTTCGCTCCGGGGCTCTTAAGAGCCGTTAAGGAGTCCAGGCCGAGGCTCGGTGGTGTGGAAGTCGCCGTCATCGCCGTTCGCCCGCCCTCCCTTCTGTGCTCTGCAGGCCGTCACCATGCTGGCGCTCATCTCTCGCCTGCTGGACTGGTTCCGCTCGCTCTTTTGGAAGGAGGAGATGGAGCTCACACTCGTGGGGCTGCAGTACTCGGGCAAGACCACCTTCGTCAATGTCATCGCGGTGAGCACCCGCCGGCTCACAGCTCGCCGCCTCGGTTTCGCAGGCAGCGACCCGGCGGGGCGGCTCCCTCAAGGCCGGACTCAGGCCTCGGCTCTGGGCGCTGCGCGCCGGCCGCGGGGGAGGGGGCTGCCGAGCCGCGCCTGTCACCTCCCGGGGGCCAGCAGCTGGCAGTTTCCCGCGTGCTGGCGGTGGAGGTTGTGGCTGGAGATACGCTACTGAAGGCTTAATTCCATTTAGCCTCGAATGTGCTTGTGCCTTTTTCCGGCGGATGCTGAGAAAGCGTTAAGTTGAGCTTGTCAGGTTTTCAAAGTGTGTGTATGAGGGGGCATTGTGGTTTCCTTTCTTTATGGTCTGTGGGAGTAGCTAAACAGTTAAACTTTATAGTCTGTCACATTCTCTAAGGGTGGGATTTTTGGCGAGTCCGACCTTTTTGAGAAAGCAAAAGAATGAAGAACCTCTTGCAAGTTGCCACTCGGGACGAAGAGCCCCATTGTGAAAGTGGGAGACCGCTGTGGGCGCTTTGCTGAATTCAGTGGGCCACTCGACCCTTCTAATTTATTCATGTGTCCTGGGGTCGAAGACCAAGCTGATGGCTGAGCTCACTCATAGAAGCTGGGGAGGGAAGGCTGTTCCACCTAGTTCACACTAATCCTTAGTATTTATTAAGTCGAGAAGAAGGTCTTTGATCTTCCAGAGCTCATTGTTATAAACAAGTTGTTAAGATGGATCTGCAGTAAGCATAAAGTTTTATCTTGCAAAAGAGTGGTTAGGCATTTTCACTTGACGAGAAGGTAAGGGACTAGGCGGGAACATGTTTTACCGCAGGCTTAGGGAGTGCGTTTCTGGGAGGGAAATTGCGTGAGGATTTATAAAATGTGGTTATTCAGCATTGATTGAATAGAAGGATGGTTATACAGTTTTCTCTCTTTGGTTGGAGAAGAACAGGAGTGAAAGATTTCTCTTCAGTTCTGACTTAGACTTCAAAAGTTGCTCTGATTGAGTATTTGAAGATAGTTTGTGCTTGCCAGGGATGAGCTTTAGGACTGTTCTAAAGAGAGGTGGCAGCACTTCTTTCACCTTTTAG
>RJWT010023362.1:0-16839 GCA_004365215.1 Cuniculus paca | reverse complement strand
GAGGCATGCCAGCTCCCCTGCGGAGGGCGGGGCGAGTCAGCCCTTCCCGTGGGCGGAAGCCGCCGTGGCGCCCGTCACACGCAGCCAGGGCCCCGCTGTCCTTCGGGGCCTCCTTCCCTCTGGCACTGGCAGACTGGTTCACACTCGTGCAGGCGACTGCACTGCATCGGCTGACGGGGTATGCGGAGCTTTCTACCTTTGCCGGGCCTGGGGCCTCCGCACGCACACCGGCCCCTTGTGGCCCACTGCGGGCTCCGCCGAGTCACTCCCCCAGCACGGGAAGTGGGGAGCCTCTGGAGAACGGTGCGTGTGGTTTAGAAAGGTGAAATATGCCCAGTGCGGTGGAGGCTGAGGCAGGAGGCTCGGTATGAGTTCGAGGCCGAGCCTGGGCTACACGGCGTGACTGCTCTGTCTCAAAAAAACAAACAAACAAACAAAAACAAAAACAAAAACAACACCACAAAAGAAAGAAAAAGAAAGAAAGAAAGAAAAAAGTGAAACATGAATTCAGCACATGACCTGGCGATTTTGTTCCTAGGAATTTTTCAAAGAGCAATGAAAACATGTGAGCACATGGGACTTGTGTGCAAATGCTCCTCACAGAAATACACCGCATCTCCTCTGGCGCCCTTGCCCTGAGTCGTTACCCCGATGTACTGCCCAGGCTCACGCGCAAATTTCTGCTCACACCCATGCCCGGGGGGTGGGGCTGCAAGTCGGGGTGACTCTCAGTCTGGGGGAGCTTCTGGGCCATTGCCCAGAGCGGCTGCATTGCTGTAGGCTGCCGCCTCCGCTGGGCCTCCGTCCTTCCACTCCCATCAGGACACCGTCACCTGAGCTGGGCGTCCCGAGCGTGTGCGCAGCGGTCTCGGGGCCTGGCTTTGATTCACAGGACTGAGGACGGAGGGTGTGAAGCACTTTTTCATGTTGTTTCCGGCCATGCGGGCGTCCACCTCGGGGGAAACATCTACCCGGATCTTTTGTCTATTAACAATTTTTAGCCTTTTTATTATCAAGTTGTAAGAGTCCTTTATTCTAGATACAAGTCCTTCATCAGACGTGTAATTTACAGATGTTTTCATCTCTTCTGCAAGTTGTCTTTCCACTGTCTTGACGCTCTTCTTTGAGGCACGTAAGGTTTTCATTTTTCGCAGTCCGATTTGTTTTTTCCTTTGTTGCTCATGCTTTTGGTGTCGTAGCTACAACTCCTTCGCCAAATCTGAGGCCCTGTGAGTTGACTTGCTGTCACTATGTCAAATACCTGAGATAATCAACATGTAAAGAGAAAAGTTTTATTTCGGCTCACAATTTTAGAGCTTCCCATCCTGGTGCAGACACACATTGCTTTGAGGCTCTGGTGAGGAGGCGGCAGCACCTTGTGGTGGGATCGTGGCTGGGAACCAACAAGGAAGAGGCCCAGGCCCCACGGTCCCCTGTGAGGGGACACACTCCACAACCGAACATCACCTCCTGCTACCTCTTCCACATCTCCTAGTAGCAGCAAGCTGGGGCCAGGCCTTTAACACACGGGGACACATGGGGCTTAGGGGACACTTAAGATCTAAACAGTAGCAGCGACCACAAAGATTTCCCCCTATATTTTTTTTCCCAAGAATTTTATAGTTTGAGCATTTCCACCTTGGTCTTTGACTCATTTTAAGTTAATTTTGTGCATGGGGTGAGGCAGGGATGATACCAAGTGGTGGAGCTGACAGATTCCAGGCTCTTGTGTAAGGCGAGCAAAGACTGCAAGCACACGGCCCACGGGAAAAGAAACAGCAGCTGCATTTACTGAAGATAACGATGAGAAGATGTGCTCAGGGCAGGTCTATGCCGGCAGAAAGAAGAATGTGGCACGCATAGAAAAGTGGTGTCAGGATGACAGGAAGATAAAAAGCACACAGATAAAATCAAGTGTTCCGATTTTAAAAGACATGTGCCTCAGCCTGGATGCTGCTCACCGGATAAGATGGCCAGGAATGACCAACACGGTGCTGTGCTATCTCAGGTGACTACAACATGCACGCCTGTCCTGGGGCCCACGAAGACTCAGGTAGATACATGTGGTGTGGCCCATACGTGTGAACCTGTGATGAAGCTCCCTGGGGGAAAGGTCACTGAAGTCCAGGCCTTCGGATCTAACAGGCAAGTTCTCTGGCCTGGAGTTCTGCAGATTTCCTGGGCCTTTGTTAGTTTTATTTCTGCTTCTCTTAGAACAATAGAATGATTGCTGCTCCAAGGACCCCAGAGTGGAGGGGAGTGGCCTTCCAGCCCCAACTGTGCTTTCTTCCCTGAAAATGAGACTGGGTCTTACATTAATTTTACTCCAAAATAGGCAATAGGGCTTATTTACAGGGCATGTCTCATTTTCTCATGCACAACAGTCTACATTTATTTGTTCATGTATAAGAATCTGTATTTATTCAAATACATCATTTCACCTTCGTTGGGAACATCCTCATTGTCACGCCCGTGGGAAAGACCAAAGGCCACCATGGAACACCATGTCCCAGCCTTGGCCCCAGGAAGTCTGAGTACAGCTACACTGCCCCGTGTGCCAGGAACCCAAGTACTCTGCACACCGCCTGAAGAGCATCTCTACCCCCAGACTCCTGGAGGCAGCGGCTCCTCGGAACAACGTCTGGCAACCACCTTGGCAACCACCCCAGCACCTGGCAACCGCTCTCCCTGAAAAGCCCGTGCGCTTTCCCCGCTAGCCACTCGACTCCTTTCTGGTCTCAGCCTGCTCGCACCTGAGAGAGAAAACGGCCCAGCTGCCATCACAAAGCCCGCCAAGGGTCTCTCTGCACTCCCCGCGCCTTACAGCCGTAACTCTCCAAACCCCGCATTCTGGCCTGCATCTCTGGTGACCCCATTTCCTGCAGAACCACTGGCCCCGATCGCTCCTGTCCAGCCGTGGAGCTGTCCTCGGGTGAGCACTTCTCCGCCGTCTAAGGCCTGCTCGTAGCGCATTGGCAACACCGCCGCGAGGGGATTTTATCCTCACCCGCATCTGCACGGCTGGCGGGCCGGGCTTCGCAGTGTCCGTGAAACCAGGCGCCCATCGAGGCTCCCGGTACAGGAGCGGCCGCAGAAAATGATGACAGCTAAGAATGATGGGCCACGCGAAGTGCCGGAACATTGCAGGCACCAAAATTCACAAAATTCTCTTTTTTTTCTTTCACACGACTGCAGTGAGCGAGCCTGCTACAACACACAACGCGTTGAATTGTGAAGATTCGTGTTAGACGCAACCACGCCCACTCGTTGTCAAGGTAGCACGTGCTCTGCTCCGATTGGTCGCTCAGCAGTAAGGCTCGCGTTCATCTGTTTACATAGGTGTTGGCCTCTTGTCCAAAAGCATCGTCTGACTGTTCACACAGACTTAAATTATAATTTATGTTATCACTTATTTTATGTATTAATGCCAATATCGTTGATTTATATTTAAATGTATGTTAATATTTTATAATTCAGTACTTCTGTTGTGTATTGCAATGGACGTACTAAACGCATTTGTCTGGTTGATCATCCTAACTGGGAGTTATTTTTCGGGTAGGACTTATATTATGATCATCATGAAAAATTATACTGGGGTTTATTTTCCAGTTGGGTCTTCTTTTCGAGGAAATACGGTACCTGTACTAGGGTTTTCTACTTTTAATTCTTTGCGTGTGGCTACTCAGCTGTCCTGGTGCTATCTGGTGAGGGCGAGCTTTTCCTTGTGGAATGGTCTTGGCTGTCTGGTTAAAATCGGGTGATGGTAGACATATTGGCTTATTCCTGGTCTCTCAGTCCTGTTCCCTCGAGCTGTATGTCTATTGATCTCGAAGCCAGAATCTTGCTGTTTTCATCATTGCCGTTTTTCTTTACTACACTGCATGGAAAACAGGCTGAAACAGTCACTGAATGTTACAAGCCCGGCAGCCCCAGACTCACCTGTAAGGTTTATTTAGCTGTTAGCGAGAGTGAAATCGCACCTTGAGGCCCCCACCCCACTGCTGCACCTCGGGAAGGTTTCTGAGAACCTCTCTGGGGGGTCGGAGGCCACGCTGAGTTTAAGGAGGGGGTGTCAAGCAGAGAGGCCCACCTGGGGTTCAGTCCTCCCACAAATGGGGCGATGTGGTGGTGGGGTCGTGATGCTGACCTGGGAGGGGGAGGGTTACAGCAGGGCCAGACGCTGCTGGTGGAGGGGCTCCGGTCACTCAGTGAGGCTGGCCAGTCGTTTCCCTGCCCTGGGGTGGCCCCGTCTGGGTGCTGCCCCGAGCATGGGTTTTACCTCTCCAGGACTTGCTCAGGCTGGCTGGCCGCAGACCTGTTTGCTGCTCTCCGAGAGTGAGAGTGTCCTGCTGGCTTTCACTGTGGAGAAAGCAGAAATTCCCCGGGCCGGGCAGCCTCACCCACCTAGGATGGCAGGGGTCTGGGGTGAGACCCAGGCCTTGACAACGCTCGCGGTGTGGCATCGGAGAGTCCTTTCCCAACCTGGACCTCAGTTTCCTCATCCCTGATGCCAGGGGACCAGGTGAGGACCCAGGCCTCCCTCCACATCTGTATCCAGGATCTCATCTTCCTGTCCTATCTCTGAGAGGAAACTGTCCCACAACCAGTGTCCCCATTTCACTGGCTGCCGCGCACGCACTCCCCTCTTGCCACCAACTCAGCGGCCTCGAGCCTACTTCAGCAGTTAGCTCAGCAGTTGACATTGGGACTTCACACCCTGGCAAAATTGCCAAAAAATGTTTTCAGGACCAACATAGGGTTGCCACTATTTAATTTTGTCAAGTAGAATGTTAAAAATAGCACGTGCTGCCCCATCTTAGACACACTGAATGATAAAAGAGAAGCTAACGAAGGACAATACTCTTCTTGTAGGTGCATGACTGGCAAAATAAATTTGCTTTGCAGGTGTCCTGTGTCAGAACTGTGGGATGTGCTTCTTGGTGCTGGTGGCAATGGTGACTGTGCTCCGTCCTGCTCAGACGCCTGCTTGGACCAATTGTGACAATGTCACAGATCTGGTGTCCCAGAGGTATCAGGCACATGGATGCATTCTTTTGGGGTTTTTCAAAGTGACTGCACTTGTAGCGATAGTCCCGGTGGACAAGGGTCTTCTGCATCTTTCTCTCAGTCATCCCACCTGACAGGACCTGTCCCTGGATGGAGGTGGCATTTCCTGTCAGCATAGGGGCCCTAATGGCATCTCTGGGTTTCTTAAAATCCAGGCCAAAGTTCTTATAGGGAGAGCTTCTCCCTCCTGGTTCCTTCCGGCAGGATCCAATTGTTTTGAAGGGTCTCTTCGTTATGTGGGCCGGCTTTGAACTCACTATGTTGCTCAAGTTGGTCTTGAACTCCCAGCCATCCTCCTGCCTCAGCCTCCCAAATGCTGGGATGACAGGTGTGATCACATCCCCAGACTCTTTAGCTCTTATTATAATGTAAATATCACCTGGGGCTAGAGTAAAGGGCTCTTGCGGGTGGGTGGTGAGCTGAGGGACAAGGCTCAGAGCTGGGCTCAAACACCTGCTTCTGGCAGCTTGAGCAACCCAGGAAAGAAGAACCAGCATCCGCTTACTGGCTGTACCCTAGGACCTCCCACACTGTGGGGTTCAGACATCAGCTCAGAGCGGGCATTGGTGATGGGGTTGCTCCCATACCAGAAAGTTACACTCAGCGTCTTCTCTCAGGCTGGAAGCTGAGCCCATCACCTCCTCCCAGCTGCCACCTACTTCCAGTCCCCACTGTCTAAGGGGAGAGAGACAGAGGCAGAGGCAGAGGCAGAGCAAGATAGAGACCAGCAACTGACACCACAGGTATTTTTTGTGTGCGAAAGGAAGTGGAGAGTACATTGTCAACCCCCAGAGCAAAGTGCCAGGTCTGTTTTTTAACTCTTTAGGGTCACAGACAGCCCTCGGGCTCGGTGGCTCACTCTGTCTAGGCTGTAAAGACCTGTATTTAATGACAGACTTCCCCACACTCGAACCTTTCCCCCAGGGTCTAGACAGGCCCTGTGCTACTGTTCCTTTAAAAACTGCTCCTGTGCTACCACAAGGAACCAATCAGTGGGCAGAGGGAGGAGCTACTTGGGAACCTGACCACCAGTACTGCCAATAAAATAAGTCTGTGGGAAGCCTGTAAGAGTGACAGCCTCCTGAGGGAGCCTGGGCAACTCTGTTTAAAGGGACAGTGTCACAGGTGGGTTGCTCAGGCTCAGGGATAGGTATGGAGTTCAGTGGCCCTGAACTGACCAACACACCCCAAAGTGGCTGCTGTCCTACTGGAAGGTGATAATTTGCTGAGAAAGGTGAGTGATTTATCTGACTAATTGGACTTTTATTTGCATTTTAAATCATGCTCTTTTGCTAAACTAATGGACCCCCTATTTATAGATGACTCCAACACAAAGTGACTACTAATTACTACAATTAATATCACGTTAAGGGCTTGCCAGCCAACTTCACAGTGACTTGTATCGCCTACTCATTTTCAATTAAGGCGCACTGACAGGGAGAATACGTGGTTATTAGGAGTGGACCCTGGGGTGTAATTACTGCTCACGAAGGTCATTAAGCTGCTCCCCTGCAGGGCTGGCACCTTGCGCCTGGGATCTGGGGCCCAGATCCATGTTCTACCCAGGGGCCATATAGGCTGTGTGCCCCAGGTTGCTGGGCAGATGGCACAGCTGGCTCTGAGCTGCCTGGAGGTGGAGCAGAGGATGCCAGGCCGAGCCGGGCAAGGAGGCTGAGGGGCCGTTCCTCCCTCTCTAGCTGACAGGAGAACCGCAGCCACCCTCAGACACGTTTATGGGACAGGCAGGGGGCGGGCAGCAGGGATGGGTGAGGCGATCAGAGCCCAGAGACAGCTGCGAGAGCGGACTTGCCGCAGTGCATGAAACAAGGCTGGGGAGGTGGAGGCAGGGGTTGGGAGGCTGGGAGGGAGCTGCATCTCCTGGAGGAAAAGCCAGCCACTGGGGAGTAGGGGAGGGCAAGGAGGGTGGATGGTGGTGGGAAGTTGGGGAGGTGACTGTCCCCTGGTTCTCTGATCCCTGGTGACCTCAGTTGTCTGCCATGGGCCAGGTCAGGGCCAGCAGCTCCAGGGCCCAAGCAGGGGCTGGCCTGGAAAATCAGGGGTACAGGGCCAGGCCTGAGCTGGGGATCTGGGGCAGGACCGGAGATGCCCTGGTCAGGCCAAGAGCTGCTCTGGGGGCTTTGGGAGCCTGTGGGAACTGCTGCGGTGTGACAGGTCTGCACACGGTGGAGCCAGGGCTTTCCTGGGTGCTGGCTGCAAGTGTGCCCAGCACACTGCTGCTCTGGAGCTCGGTAGGTGCTCCCAAGTTGAGCTCAGTGGGGACTTAGGAAGCCACCTTCTAAGAAGCGAGTCCCGTGGAGTGGGGACTTGTGCACAGGCAGCAGTGGGATTCACTTCCAGAGCCCCCATCTCTATTTGGGGTGAACCTGCACATCTGGATGAGCTCTGTCCTGGCCTCAGCTTGCACAGAGCCCCTCCCACACACACACCAGCACCCCACCTCTCCAGCTGCCCCAGGGGACAACTGGGGTGGCCCTGGGGTAGGCGGGGAGGATCTGCTGCTTCTGATTTTGGGGCACTGGAATTTCCTTCTAGAGGTGATTTCTAGGTTCTTTCTGTCCCCCAAAACAAGCATAAATGAATGAAACAAGCATAAATGAGGGCAAAATTTCACATTTATTAAAGGTAGGAAAAAAACCAAAAGGGTAGAGAAAAAATGGGCTCTGCAGAGCAAGGTGGGCCAAGTATAAGTAGGAAAAGGGAAGAAAAAAACAAAAATAAAAACACACCCTACAAGCCGGGCGTGGTGGCTCACGCCTGTAATCCCAGCACTCGGGAGGCTGAGACAGGAGGATCGTTGTGAGTTCGAGACCAGCCTGGGCTACAAAGGGAGCTCAAGGCCAGCCTGAACAGCATAATGAGACCCTGTCTCAAAAAGCAAGGGCTGGGGATCTAGCTCAGTGGCCTAAGTGCCTGCCTGGCAAGTGCAAGGTCGTGATTTCAATCCCTGGTGCTGCAAAAAAAAAAAAAAAAACAACACACCCTACAGCATAGAGCGGGCTACCATGAAGAGACAGGGGAGCGAGCACTGAATGGCAATGGTTCCTTTTTTATATTTTGCACGTGGGAGTTAGGTCCAGGTCATACTTTTGAAAACCTGCTTAAGTTCGCATGAGAAGTCCACATTCAGGGCTTGAGAATTGTTCTGCGCCTGTGTCCTGGGAATTCCTGAAGCCTCCTTTTGCAACCAGTTCTAGCCACACCCTATCTTCCTGCCTCTCGGCTCTGCCCGATCCCCAGATGGCCCTGCCTGCCCGCTCCTGCTTGATGCATCCTCCCAGGCTCTGCCCTCAGAGCTGGCACCTTGTTCCCTGCTATATGCTTGTCCTTCCTGAGTTGTCCCCAGAGGCTGCAGGAGGTCTCTGGTATCTCCATCAGTGCTGTGCGTCCGGTTTGCCTGCACAGAAGTGACGTGGTTCAAATCGGCAGCAAGTCTCACTCACCACAGCATAGGAAATCCGGGGCTCGTTCTTGGGGCGCCATGACTACCAATTGCTTAGCTGGTGGTTCGCATTTTGCCGTCCAGGATGGCAGCCTTCACTTCCTCCAGGACAGGGCGGGAGGAAGAGCAGGCTCATCTCTTTCAAACACTTCCTGAAATCCACTCAGGGCCACCGTATGTGGGTGGTGGCCTCGAATGGAGGACCGTGGAATTTTGCAACCCCTCAATTTCCCACTAAAAAGCAGCTAAGGAAGGAGGGGTTGCAGTACAGATAGCACAGTTGGGCCTCAGAGACCATGCCCTCTCCATCCACCGGAATCTGGACAACTTCCCAGGGCTAACCCTCCTTCCGCAGTCCTAAGGGAAGCAGAAATAAGAACAACAAAGTCCCAGCGAATCTCTGAAGCCCCAGGCTGGAGTGCATGCGCATTAGACCCCAGCCTGACCTTCAGTAGCCTCCCCACTCCGACCTCCTCCAAGTTCACATGTGGGGACTGCACGTCATGCGTATGATTAAAACCGCGGATGCTGGACGAGTCCTGCGCGTGAAGATGCCCCTGAGGTGACTGAGCACCGTCAGTCATTTCCGTCAGTCTCATCCACCCGGGGCGGGGCGCACGTCTTCAGAAATCCAAAAGCCTGATTTACCTCCATTTTTCCTAGTCCCCTGTCATCCCAGAACCACTTCCTCGGTGCCGCCTTTTTATTTCTGCTGCCCTGAGCCGCTGACGTCTATAAATGTGGCTGTTGTTCCTTTTACCACTGGCTGTGCACTTGCTGCTCTTTGCTTGCCGTCCACAAGGACCCGGACTCTGTCTCTGGGACGCGTCACACGTGGTTACCAGGTGACTTGGAGGGACCATGGACCTCTCCGATAGGACGATGGATGCTGCCAACTGCTATGTCCGTAGTCCCTGTGGCTCTGGGACCTGGCAGCTGTGCTGGCTTTGTGTCCTTGGACCTGAGCGGTGGCCTCCCGGGTTACCTTTGCCTCTGGGTCCAGCTGTTGGAGAAGAAGGGAATTGGGGGGTGCTCAGAAGAGGCCCGGATTCCAGAACCCTGGGGATGCAGGAAGACTGTGCTCCCCACTGGCCCACTGAGCTGGGCGGGCACTTGGCACCATCACCTGCCCCTGCTGGGAGCTGGGGAACCTCTGCCAGCAAAACAAATGAGCAGGGCTGAGGACACCAAAGGAGGGGGGTGGTAGCTCTGCCCCCAGGTGCTCCTGTGGGTCAGGGGAGACACAAACGGACACAGGGAGGACAGTGGGTAACATGAAACCACCAAGGGCCAAGTGAGGGCTCTTAGGTCATCAAGGTGCATCTTCAAGGGGATCCCAGGACTCAGGGCTCTGTCTTCTCACTGCCTCCCAGATTGAGATGTTGCCTGCTTCATACCAGCGAGACACAGCTAGGGGCCACCGTGGTGGGACAGCGATGGGACAGAAGGCTGGGATGACAAGATAAGCCTCTGGCCACAGTAACTATTACCCTTTGCAGCATGGTGCCTTTCAAAGGCTGCACTTCGTGCGACCCTGCTAAAACCACAAAGGCAGAATATTGACAGGAAATGAGAAATCGTTATATATAAAGAAAATCTGGACAAGCCCTGTAGCCGCACTTAGAAATCGCTCATTCTGGAGGTCAACAGCTGGGCAGGGCGATGTCAGTCTCCCACTGGCGCTGCTGCAGGCAGCACCTGTGCCGGTTACAGGACAGTTTCCTAGGTTACATCCCAGGACCCGAGGCTGCTTGGCTGCAAATGCGGATTCCTTGCTTGGGCCTCAAATATCTGATGGGTGACGAGTGGGACAGCGCTTTGGCCTCTGTCTGCACGCAGCATCTACTCCTTTGCTGTCTTAACTTTTCAGTCAGTCTTCTCAGCTCTACACACGGCGTTCTGACCCTCCGAAACGCTTAGTCCAAGACGCACGTGCAGGATTCACCCGGCTGCTGCCCCTTGGAGCTGGCTGGTGTTTTCTTTTTCTCTCCTGTTTTCTGCCTTGAGCCCTGGCCAGGAAAATCCAAGCTCGCTTGACATCCTTCCGTCCCAGCGCAGGGCCCAGACCCTCAGGGTCTGGATGCTTGGCCCCGAGGGGTGGAGCCAATTAAGAAAAAACTCAGCAGCTTCTGGATGAGTTGACTGTGAGTCCCCAGAGGCCCACGTTGTCACAGAAGAGACAGCTTTTAGAGCTGAGCCCCCAGCCCGCGGCAGTGGTCTGGCCTCCGCTCGTCTAGCAAACTGCCCAGGCTCACGGCTCTTTTTCTTCCTGCAGAGCAGCTCAGGCCCTCTCTGGACCAATGGCAGCCACAGCCCGTCTGCCTGGCCCCCTGTCCCACAAGGTTTTGCCCATGTGAGGGAGCGTGTGCCAGCGATGTCTGACCCAGTCATGTTTCTGGTGTCTTTGGGTCAACCAGTATTGGACGAGGCCACATGCCCTTGGATTTGAACCACGGGGCGCATGCACCAAAATAAACCTCCTCTGAGCTCGTGAGGGGCTTACATCAAGTTTCATTATGGAAACCAAAGCTCACTAGTGGCTGCTCCCATCAGAGGGGAGGGGACGGAGCTGGAGGGGGTGGGGTGGGCCAGCCCTGGCCCTCAGCTGTCATCAGTGAGGCTGCCACTCCGCTGCTGCTGTCCCTTGCTGAGGTGCCCTGTCTAGGGGCTAAGACACCTGGCTGGAAAGCCCACACGGGGAGTGTCTTGGAGAGCAGCAGGGACCCCCGGAGGCAGGGGGCCTCCCAGCTCTGCAGAGCCCCATGCCGGGGTGGGCCTCCCGCCTGGCCCTCCAGGCTCCGCCCTGCCAGCCGCCTCATCTGTCCTCTTGAAGGCCCCGCCTGGCCTCCTGGGTAAAGAGCGTCTTCAGTCCTGTCCCTAAGAGCCTGACACACCGTCCTACCCGGAGGGCCGGATGGGTCAGGAGGGAAGAGGCTGCCACCACCTGCTACATAACGTGGACCAGTCGCTCGTCTTTCCCTTCCCTGGCCTAACACAGAGTGCCTGGTGCAAATTCTGTTATTCTTTAAAATCTTTAAGTGACTGTCTCATTCTATGACAGAAACAAGTGTAAAAATGTAACTTCCCCCCACTTTCTTTACAGGTGTCCGTGGCAACCACGTTTACATGCATAAAATGTGATGACACAGCGGCTTGTGGCCTGGGGTAGCGCAGTAGGGAGCACTCTCCATGGTCACCCTCTTGCTGTGACCACACCAGTGCCCAGGCCATCTAGGCCTCTCCTGCTCACTGATTCTGCTCCACCAAAATGACCCATGTGCCCCCCACACCGAGGGTCCCCCTCTTTCCTGGGATCAGGGCTCCCTCCTGGCATCACACTGGTCCCCCAGGCCTCAAGTTGCTGCACCCTGCCCGCCACCTCCTGGACCCGTCCCCACACGCATACTGTCCCCCAGCCCAGGGCTGGCCCCCTTCCTGCTACCTAAGCTGCTGGACACAGCCGTGACGTCACGAGTCCTGACTGCCGCTGGCCTGGGGCCGCTCCTGCGCTCAGGTCCTCTGCCCTCTTGGCAGGAGGTCACCCCTTCTGTGCCACAGAGAAGAGCAAATACCAGAGAGGAGCCTCAGGCTGCCTCGCCTTATCTCTGCGCGCACCGCCCCCCAGCCCTCGCAGCTGGGTGCCAGGGCTATGCTGAGGTCACTACTTTCCTGCCTCTGCGGGTCCCCCTCCCTGCTGCTTCCGAAGCTCTCTCTGGCTCAGTCATCTCTTCGTTTTATATCCCGGGCTGAGACCACAGGTGTTGCCTGTTACAATATCTGTCATGCATTTTCTCTGTCCCTCGTTCTCCCCTCGGGACTCCAGGTAGAAGACAAACAGAGCCTGTGTGGCAGGTTCGTACGCTCGGGGCCAGGGCTGTGAGCGTGGTTTGCTCCGTGAATGGATGCATGCGTGAATGACTTGCCCTAGTTTATAGGTGAGGCGCCCCTGGACCCTCCAGCCTTCTGGTTTCTGCCCAGAACCCATTTTTCTGCCCTGTGCTCCTCTCCAGCTCCTGTCTGCTCACCGGGCCCCAGAGACACGGCCCACCCTGGGCTTGCTCATGGCACTGTGGCCCCTCCTCCTGTGTGGCTGGGACCCAGTCATCCTGCCTGGGTCGTGAAGAAAAGGCCTGAAATTGGCTGAAAAGAGAATTCATGAAGAGAAATCCGGGAGCGCCCCGGTCCTAAACTGGCCATGTGCAGGAAATAAACTGTCACCTCCGCTTAGGGGAGCCAAGCCCGTGCTGGGTGAGGGTGTGGCGGAGGTCTCTGCTCCCTACAGGGACCACGTGCTAACCCTGCATCCCTCAGGGCTAGTCTGAAAGCCTTGAAAGTCTGCTGTGACCTCCCTAGCTTCCCTCAAAACCTCCTAAGTGACGGAATGAGGCACCTGTGCTGAAGCCAGGCCATGGGGTGGAGGGACAGTGGAGGAAGGGGGCTCTCCAGGAAGGGGTCCCAATGCCCACTCCAGGCGGACCCTGTAGGGCGGAAGGCAGCCCAAAGGAAAGCAGACTATTCACACAGCCCTTGTCCATCACCTGTTGTCCTGGCTGCCAGTGCAAAATGGTTTTGATCCTGGCAACAGCCTCCGGACTTTGGGTGCGTGGTGGACCCTGGCCTTGGTCAGGCCTGGGTCCCTCTGCAGCTGGAGCTCCACCCAGGCCCCTCCCTTGGCACTGTCCCTACCGCCATCTGCACCTTTGTCTCCTGAGGGCTTGGTAAGTGGGTTCTGCCCCTGAGTCCAGGCTGCTGCCCTCCAGATGCCCCCCCGGCCCTCTGCCATGTGCCTCGTGACCATGAGGGACATGCTGAAGATGGCAGAAAGGTAGACAGGTTCCCCGGCCTGGGCCCAGCCCCCATCGCCTGGCTGCACACAGCAATAAACGTGGCCACTAGGCCCAGCCCCCGCCACGGTCCCCCCTTGGGGACAGCCCCACCTTCCCGGCTGCCCAGTGGGGACCTGCCGCCTTCTCCCCACCACTCCCCACAAGCCCGGGGCTGTGCCCGCCTCCTGTGACAGGGACAGAGGCTGGGTCTGCCCATGCCAGGTGGAGGATGAAAGGCAGAATAAAGCTTGCTGTGTCTGCTCATGCATAGTATCTTTCTCTTTCGTCGGATCCCTGGCTCCGTCTGCGCACAGACACATTAATCCTTGAGGGGCAGCTGCCTAAACCCAGGAACACCGGCTGTCACCCCTAGACTGACCCGCCTGTCTTGTCCTCTTCCAGACTGAGGACACTAAGGCAAGATAACCAAGCATTACAAGACGTGCAGGGCTATTCCCTTGCCAGTTTTCACAGCCGTCTGGTTCCAGACCCCTTGGAGCGATACCTAGAGCTCTCTAGTCATTGTCCTAAACCTGCAGTCACCTCAGATCCCAGGAAAAGCACAGCCCTGCAGGTCACCCTGGGATGAGGTCACCCCCACTTCCAAGCAGGAGTGCTCATCTCCCAGGAACCAGATTGGCCCCTTGAGCCACAGGACTTCTGTGGAGCTGCCACACAGAGCCAGTCCTGAGATAAGGACAGTCCACCCCTCAAGGCTTGGCTGGGTGACCCATCTGTCCAGCCACGCAGCCACCCCCGTGTGCAAGTCCCTGCCCCAGAGCGTGAACCCACACACATGTGGCCGTGCTGGTCGCAGCTCTTTCCCGTCTTTCACCCCTGCTGCCTTGGGGACCCCTGCAGCCAGAACTCTCACCTTAAAACCCCAGTACAGGAGACCCTTCTCCAGGCCACTGCTAGGCCAAGAGCCCCCACGGGACCTCCCAGAGCTCCCCTTTCTTCTCTCATGTTTTGATCCTCATCTGGTTGGGATCCCTCAGGCCTTCTCTTCCCTGGAGGAGGTGGAGGGTCACCGTGCTGCCTGACGTCTGACCCGCCTTGTATCTGCCATGGAGACCCCACCCACAAGGTTCTTGATTAGCCAAGAAGCTGATCCCCGGACCCAACAACCAGGATCTTCTGGGCCCCAGGGCTGAGCCCAGCTGAGTCTGTCTGGCTGATCCAGCGCCATCCTGCAGGACAGAACCTGCAGCTTGGCAAGTGTGTGACCACGTGGGTGAGATAGGCTGGCGACCGCACTTCCTGCTTCTCAGTTTAAGTGACTCAGGCAAATGAGCGCTTTGCAAAGGAACAGGGGCTGTTGCAGGCAAGGGGCTTCTTGGAGCCAAAGCACTG
Source organism: Cuniculus paca (assembly GCA_004365215.1). Classification (NCBI taxonomy): domain Eukaryota; kingdom Metazoa; phylum Chordata; class Mammalia; order Rodentia; family Cuniculidae; genus Cuniculus; species Cuniculus paca. The sequence goes on along the minus strand of RJWT010023362.1, from coordinate 2,133 downwards.
GGGGCCCTGGTAGCGCTGGCAGCTGCTGGGGCGCCAGGGCTCCAGCTTTTAACCCAAGTGACCGGGCAGAAAGAATGACATTCTTCCTTTGCTTTGTAGCTTAGGACACATAGTCGCGTATCCACTGCCCATGCCAAAGTGGAGAATCTTCCGGGGCTCTCTGGCCTCTTGGGTGCGAGGGGTCCTCTTGGGTGTCCCTCTTTTTATCCTCAGCATTATTCTTGCTGGCACCCAGAGCCAGCAGTGCCCACCCGTGTGGTCCAACCTGGCGTCCACACCGGTGTGTGGCACTCCATGCCAGGCACCTCTGTAGCCAAACTTCTGACCTCTTCTGGGTCCTGTCTATGGCACGTGGGAAGGTCAAGATGCAGCTGTGTTCTTCCTTCCAAACCTGAGCCTGCGTGCCTTCTCCTGGAAGAGTGAGTTTTACTCTTGGATTTGGTCTCTTGCTCCCAGATGGCTTTGGGACATGGAAACTGGCTGGTCCACCACCCCAGAGCCACCCCGTCCCTGCCGCTAAGCATACATTTCCCAAGACACCAAGGCTACAAGTCTCCCACAGAGGTCAAGGAGCCTGGCTGCCAGGCTGAGTTCAAGGCCAGGCCGTGATCCAGAAGGGCCTGGCCCCATCACAGTCTTGATTCAGAGCCCTGCCAAGAGCTCCTTCCACGCTCTCTTGCCGGGCAGCCCTTTGGGCCCCACGCTGTGCTGGCTCAGCCTCTTAGGAAGCACTTCTGGCCCATGCTCTGTTCCAGGGGCCCCAGGGGCCCACAGTTGCTCCCCTGTCTTCTGCACTATTAGGGTGACAGGTGCGGTACAGAGATTTCCGCTTCGTTGGTTGCGCTGATCCTTCCCTAACCCACCCCCACATCCTCTTTGCTACTGGATCTTTCTGAGTCTCTGTACCCCAGAAGCCAGATGAGTGATGCTGCCACACCTCAAAAACCCAGCCCCTCACCTTTACAAAAGTGACTCTGCTGACCATGTTTGCAGCCTGAACTGCACGGCTCTCCCCAGCAGTGGACGGCTGTCCTGGGGTCCGTCCTCGGAAGGCCTTTACTGGGGCCTTCTGGCTTCGAGAGCCCTCTCCCTCCCTGGCTGCAGGCCCCATGAGACCCTCACGAGGTCTTCTTCGGCCTGGGGGCCCTGGGCTGCTCAGTGGCTGGGACAAAGACTGTGTCACTGCCTCCGTCTCCCAGCTCTCCGCCCCAGCTCCTGCTCTCTAGGGGTAGTCAGCTCCCCTTTCCATGGGATACCCTGTGCCCCTCAATTTGGGAAATGGGCTCACCCAGGTGTGCTCACTTCCGGCAGCTGGTGAGGCCCCATACAGCATCCGGGACAAACTAATCTCGGCAGACCTCCCGGAAACTCAAGAATATCCAGCAAAGCGAGCTGGGGCCCCACTCCGCCCCACCCACGGGCCTCTGGGCTGAGTGGTCAGAGGCAAATGCTCCGGAGCCTCTGTGAGATTTCTTGAGCCTCTTCTGCATCCTTATATTATTGTCCCTTTCTTTGTCGTCAGCATTTAAAATGACCAGGTCCCCGGGCTGGCCTGGGCGGTGACGAGGAAGCAGGGAGCTGCAGCCGAGGACAGGGAGGGGAGGCTGGCAGGGAGGGTGGGTGGATGCCGCCGTGAAGGGGAAGGAAGCTGCACAGCCCCCCAAGGGTCACACGTGAGAGAGCTGCCCGGGAATGACCGCAAGACCAGGAGGTAGGACGAGGCCTGACAGCAAGGGCTTGGTTACAGACGTCGGAGCACGGGGCAAGGAGTTTGAAGGAAACTTGCAGAAGACTGAGAAGCATCACCCACTTATTCGGCAAAGCCATCTCAGCCAAGCCCCACTCCGAGCATCCCTGCCTTCCAAGGGCCCCCATTGTTCCCACAGACCCCGAGCTTGGAGGCGGGGGAGCTCGTGGGCGCCTCCGAGTCCTTGACCTCTCGTGCCGGCCGTGTGGGCAGCTGCAGCAGCGACGGCACAGTTAGCTAGGGAGAACACCCAGCTGGGACTGCTTATGAGCCGACTCCAAAGTGGCTGGGGACAAGTCTCCCTCCGGCACGCAGCACGCCCCATGCCCCAGGCGAGGGCAGAGCGAGGTAGCCCAGCTCGTTCACACCTCTGACTCCAGCCCCAT